>CAUYRH010029768.1:0-25578 GCA_963574655.1 Perodicticus potto
TCATGTTTACATTGATGGAGCGGGAACATATTCTTCTTAGCAAAGTATCTCAAGAATGGAAGAAAAAGTATCCAATGTACTCAGCCCTACTATGAAACTAATTTATAGCTTTCATATGAAGGCTATAACCCAATTATAGCAGAAGAATATGGGGAAAGGGGTAAGGGAGGGGAAGAGAGGGGGGAGGATAGGTGGAGGGACGGTGATTGGTGGCATCACATCTATGGTGCATCTTAGAAGGGTACAGATGAAACTTACTAAATGCACAATACAAATGTCTTCATACAATAACTAGGAAAGTGCCATGAAGGCTATGTTAAATAGTTTGATGAAAATGTTTCAGATTGTATATGAAGCCAGCACATTGTAACCCACGATTGCACTAATGTACACAGCTATGATTTAATTTAAAAAAAAAAAAAGTTACAGTTTTCAAGCATTAAGTTCAAAAAGAGAACCCTGGGCCAAATATCAATACTGTAAAGAAAAAAACAATTTTATATGAAAAGAAGGAAGATAATTACTGGAAGTTCTTCTGTCTAGGATGTGGACAGTTGGAAAAAAATATTGCTTCCATTGTAAAAATAAGAAAATGCTGCATAAAAAATTTAAGAATCATAATCTGTCTGAAAGCTATTAGAGAGCTGAATTTGCAAGGTAAATAAGTAGCCTAAATTCAACGGGAGAAAAGTCCCTCAGAAAGATGGGATGTGAGCACTGAGCCACCTGAGCAGAGCAAGGGCGGAAGGCGGCAGGAAGTATACAAGCAGTATATGAAGTCAGGTAAATTTATTTTTATTGCTGAATTAGATTTTCTTGAGAAACAGAAGCAATAGAGTATAGTGTGCATGTGTGTGTTGTGTGTGTGTATTAAAATGAGATTTATTTTAAGGAACTGGCTCATGAAGTTACAGAATCTGGCAAGTCCAAAATCTGCACGGTGAGCCAGCGGTCTGTTTACAGAGTTCTCCCTCCTTCAAGGGAGTTAAGTGTTTTATTCAGACCTTCAACTGATTGGGTGAGGTTAACCCACATTATTGAGGACAATAGTATTACACAAAGTCCAACTTAAATGTTAATCTCATCCCCAAACTTTCTAATAACAATGCCGGACCACTAATCTAGGCACGGTGGCCCAGCCAAGTTGACAAATGAAATTAACCTTCACAATTGCTAATGCTGAATGTGGGCAGGCACAAGAGTTTGAACTCTGGGAAGCCGAATACATAAGGGGATTTTGTTGCTGCTCACCAACTTGTTGCCAATGACCTCCACCAGGTCTTCTTGAGAAAATTTGGGGCAATCCTTGATGGTGTTTGTCAACAGGAGTGAAGCAACTACCTATTGGGCATCCATTGGACCCCCAACATGGGAAAGTGGTCAGTAAGGGAGACGATGCTGGGGAACTCAGACCTTACACCAGTCTTATACCATAAAGTCTGGAAGCCTGGAAGGGCATACATTGTCTCATGTGCCAAGAAGCAGCCTGAAAACAATGCAGCAACCTGCCCTGCTTCTCAGGAGTCTTTCTATTGGGTAACAAAGTACACATGCAAGAATACAAAGCAGTCAGGTCAGCAGTTAAGGTTAAAAACAAGAGAGGGGGGATTACAGCCCCCAGGAAGGTTGGGTAAAGGGTACACAGGGAAATAGCGTAATGGAACATCTGAAGAGGCCAGATAATGTATTCAGAGAAGAGAGAAAGCGAGTAAATAAGTTTTGCCCCTTCGAGCTATCTTCACTTTCCTAACTTAACCCCACACAGGGATAGTCATGAGACCTTCCCCTGGCTGGGCACTTTACCCTGAGTTGGAAGGTCTGTGAGGAATTCGGCCTGCCTGCCTCCCACGACCACCACAGTAAGAAAAGCCCCAGCTAGACGCTTCTCTGTGGAACAAAGATCTTAAACACCGTCTGCGCGAAAGGAGGTCCTTTCCCCTCTAGGTCACAGGCCAAGACTCCCTGTGGCTGAAGGAGGGTAAAGGAGAAAATCCTACCCCAGAAAGAGTAGCAAGAATAATTTCTGGGCCTAACATCCTATCACAGTAGCATTATAAAGATGGGCTACCAAGCAGGCAAGAGACAGGATCACTGAGGAAGGCTCCCCCCTGAGACCTAGGGACACAGAGCCTACTCAAGACTGAGGTGGGATGAGGATGCCCCACCCCCCAGAGTGGAAATCACTGACAACATGGAGCAGCAGTCTGCCGCTGAAGGAGAGGAAAAAGTGTGGAGAGACACCTGCATCATGACCAAGGAAAGACCAAAACCTGGGTGTACAAGGAGACACTGTGATGAATTCTCTAGCTAACCAGACCCTAGCTTAAATACACGGAAACACTAGAGCAGTGGTTCTCAACCTTCCTAATGCCATGACCCTTTAATACAGTTCCTCATGTTGTGGTGATCCCCAACCATAAAATTATTTTTGTTGCTACTTCATAACTGTAATTTTGCTACTGTTATGAATTGTAATGTAAATATCTGATATGCAGGATGGTCTTGGGCAACCCTTGTGAAAGGGTCGTTTGACCCCCAAAGGAGTCACGACCCACAGGTTGAGAACCGCTACACTAGAGCAATTTAAAATTGGATGTATATTGAGAGTAACCATGGCAATAAAAGATGTCAACACCAGCTTAATGCATGACAAAATGGACTCAACACCTTCAGCTAAGGGCCTAGCAGAAGATGCCTGCTCCCGTTTCTTGACATAAATACTATTTATTTCAATGGTTCATGTACTAATTATGTGTGCCCTCATAAAAAAATTATGAGACATATCCAGACAAAAAACAAAACAACTGTCAAAAGAAAAACCAGACATGAACAGAACTGGACTCACAGATGATTCAGATGTTGACCTATGTAGCAGAGATGCCAAAGAGGAAATGGAGAAAATATAGAAAGCAATTTTAATAACTGAAAGTCACACTGAAGTCTTTGAATTTCAAGGGATATTTAAGCTCAAAATGAATATAAGTGACCTAAATCTGGATTCATCTTAATGAAATTCAGGATTCTATGAATAACTTACAACTTTTAGAAGCATCTAGAAAAAAACACTAGAAAGTGAGACTTTGTCAATAAAATTTTGAAAGGAAGAGATTTTGAACAGAGAGTTCCATACTCAATGTATTTATAAACTAGAAGTTACGTTATCAACAAGATAGCAGGATAAAACTTTCCAGCATTTATCTCCTTGCAGAAATATTAATTTGTACAACTCTCCACACACAACTTTGAAAGCAAAACAAAAATATTCACAACTTTATAAGAATAAAGAAAGATTACTTGAAGAAATAACTAAAGATTATTTTTAACATAATATTTAATAGAAATTAAATAGAGCTAGAAACAATGACACTAACTCGGGGACAAGTTGTGAATGATAAATTTTTGACAGGTTTAGAGAGCAGCCTATCCAAAAAAAATTAAATAATAATCAGTATGATTAACCCTCATGTTTTAATAAGATCACCAGGTGATCTGTATGTATGTTAAAGTGTGAGAAACATTGGTGTGAATGATCTAAGCTAGCTTTGATAAACTAAACAACTAACAAACTCAAGAAATCAAGAAATCAAGGTTAAAGCATGATATTTAGAATTATGGGCAGGAGGTAAGGGAAGTGAAGGAGTAACAATTTGAACTAAACACAGAAATGTTTAACAGTTACTATATCTAAAAAGCAAGATTGTGGGATGAAAATGAAATAGAAGTGATTTTTTTTTTTTTTTACTTTTCATATTCCACTCTGTGGTACAGCATATGGTTATTTTTTAAACCCTGCAAATATATTACTTTTATAACTAGTGCTACATATAAAAATATGAATAGGGTCCTCAATGTTTACAAAATAATTTATAATCCTACACTGTTTTAAAGCTCCGTTATAATTGTTACATGCAAATTATGTTTACAACATATGAATACTATTACAATGAAGCATAAGGAAATATTTTATAACTACTATTAAAGATCTACTAATTTTTTAAATATTGAGAAAATAAAATTCCATTTTGGTTCAATAAAAGTCTTTGACAGTTTCTTAGATTTGATTGGAGAGAATTAGACTCTAAACTGTCTTCCATTTGGACTGAAAAATAATTATTGTTGTAAAAGCAACTACTCTTATTTCATATCAAAACATCATAAGTTTTTAAATAATAAACCATTATCTCTATTCATAAGCTGAAAGCAGTACTTATTACTCTTGAATCAATGTTTAAAATGAAGTGGTTCTAGAATGAGATTAATCTCACTTTTCTACCCTAAAGAAACTAACCATTTTCTTGTCTATATTACTGAAATAAACCCAGTCCAGTTATTTCCTGGCAATAAAAACACAAGCAGTCATTTTACATTAGCCGGCTGTGTTGTGGTAAGGTACCATCCATACATCCTAATCACTTACAGCACAAAGGCTTATTTCCCACTGATGTCTTACATTGGCAAATGAGGGTCTCTGCTTGATGTTTCCTTTCATTCAAGGATCCAGGCTGAAGATGAGACCCTTACCTGGCAAACATAATTCTTATGGCAATAGGGGAAAAAAAAAAATCACAAGAGAGTTGGTGAAAACAACCAGAACGACTGTTAAAGACTTCTGTTTAGACTTGTGTATCTAAGTTCTGATCACATGTTCTTGGCCAAAGCCCTATGTAATTAGGGTAAGAATTTCTGCCTCACACCATAGGAACAGTGAGTAACATAGAAGTGCATGACAATCATTATCTTCTTTGAGAAAAAAGAAGTAGATTTGGGGGAACACCATACAAACTTTCATAATTCCTTTCTTGACTTTTACTTCACACAGTCATACTCATCTTTGGAGATGTTCAGAGGTCATATGTCGGTGCGCGTCCACTGTCCCACCATCATCACCATTATGTCAGCTCTGGCTGTGGGCATCCCATCGCCATTCAAATAAAATCAGCCAGGAACACATATTGAAGGTACAAATGCCTGCAAGAGGGGGGCTTCCCACATTCCAGGGAGAGCCCTGAGCAACCTCTCCCATGGCCTTTTATTAAAGCATTTAACAGGTGTGGGGGTCCCACATACTGGAGCTACGTGCTTACTGATCACCATGTGCTCTTCCTCCCGGCTCCACTCCCACCCTGCTGAACCTCCAATGTCCAATGTATAACGCCTGTTTGCTAATGAGAGACCGATTTTAACTCATTAACGCCTGCAGCTGCTTGAGGGCTTGTCTCCAGGCAGCCAAACATCTCCAGGCAGGTTAGGATATTGTTCTGCTCCCAGCACCTCCCTCAAGACCAGGTGGCCGCTCTATAAGCCTGGCACAAAGTCTCCTATAGTAATACACCAGTGAAGTGTTCCACAGAGAAACAGGAAAGTTGGAGCTAAAAGCATGGCTACCTAACTTGATAAATGAAACATTTTAAATCTTCTTTAATTCCACAGAAATGCTATTTTTTTTTAATCTATGTCACTTCAAATCATCTTTTAAATATGTGATGAAATCATAGCTTTACAAATATTTATTTCTGTATAGAATTTTTTAAAGCACAATAAAAATAAATATATGAGATGCTTCAATTAATCATGGGATTCACCAGGGAGCCAAATTTGACATGGATGTATTCTGAATATTAGTTTGATCGGTTGAACAGAAGCAGCCATGTAATTTCAATCAGATCCATGCAAAATAGATGACTTAGTAAAGAATTTTATATGAAACATTAAAATTTGCTAGAATATTTTGCTCCATTTGTATGCAGAGTGTATGCAGGTCAGGTTGCAGGCCCTGAGATTTTGTCAATATCATTGTATCATATTGATTAATAACAGGTCACCTATACCACTTATCCAAATAGATATCATCATCAATCAATAAACTATCTGTTGTTAAAATTCTGACACTGCCCAACAGTAGATGAGAAGGGCGGCACATTTTCTCACCTAAATAGAGGAAAGGAATTAAACCTGTTATAATGATTACTTATATTTTTATTATAAAACTCAAACCATAAAATATAATTTTTGTTCTTCACAAAAAGCACTGAAAAGGTACTTATTTTACCCAAAATAAAAAGTAAAAACTCTAGAAAAAAAACTGTACCATACATATTCACTTCATTATTTTGTCATTATGCATTCAAGTAGAAGGTGCACATTTGATGGAAAATGTCCTTCTTACATCTTAAGACCAAATAACTAGTTGATGCAGGGTATTTAATGCAATACCATATAAGACACACATTTAATATCACTTTTATTCATTATTAATATTGTAATTGATTAACATGAGCCAAAAGTAGAAATATAAAGTGTACTAGGAGGGGACACATTGAAGTTTTTTAGGAAGTACAAAATAGGGTGGTAAAAATATTACTGTAAATGTCCCAACTTCCTTTCATTTTGTAATAATTCATTTAATATGTACACAGAACACTTAAAACAGTTCTGGTATGGAGAGCACTGTATCATAGACAGGGCTTGCTACATTTGCATCTCAACTGTGTAGCTAAGAACAAGCCAGTTAAGCTGTATGAGCTTTCATGTATTAAAGTGGAGGAAAGCAAGACATACTTTGAAATACTGTAAAAATTAAATAAGATTCATATAAAGAACCTAGTATCATGCTTGGCATGTAAGTGACATTCAATTTTGGAAAGTTTTTGTTATGATTGTTTTATGCTTATTGATATGACAAGTTATTAAAACTTCAGTAAGCTACTCTAGTGCTTGTTTTAGAGTTCATTCAAAAGATTTTGGGAATATGTTCTATGCAAAACAAATGTGTCAAGTTCTATAAAAGATACAAAGATAAAGAATGACATCTTTTTCCAACCTGTTGTAAATGTGGCATTGGAAAGGGACAAGAGGAGACTTAGCCATAATAAAGACCAGAGGCATTTGGTTGTCACTTTTGTAACTGAATAAAAAGAAAAATCCTGTGCATTCTGGGGGATACTGACATACATAAGAATAACTTTTCTCAGCATTTTTTTTGTGTGTGTAAAGTGTAATATAACGGGAAATAAATATCTGCTCTTTGTTCCAGGTCCTAGCACAGAGCACCCAAATTCCTGATGGCCAGGTACAGTGACTTACTTGTGTAATCCACCTTCTTAGGAGCCTGACGTGAGAGGACCACTTAAGGCCAGGAGTTCAAGATCAGCCTGGGTAACTCAGCAAGAACGTGTATCTTACTTAAAAAAATTAGTCAAGTGTGGTTGCATGTCCCAGCTACTCTGGAGTGAAGTGGAGGACTGGATCAGATTAACTATGACTCATACGCCTGAGAAACTACTATGGGATAAAGCCAATCATTTTGACATCTATGAGAAGGGAACTTTAGAAGTATAGGCTTTCAGTGATAATTGTTGGACATCCATAAAATGACCCCGGGAGAACTCCATGGGATTCAGTAGCAGAATGTTATCATTTCTTACATATAATTCAGAAAAAGTTGGAGATCTGTGGGCTACAAGTCACACATCCAACTTCCTTCTTGACATAGCATTGTCTTCTTTTGGAGGAAGTTTCTCTGGGCTACTCCAGATTGTGGAAAAATTTGCCTCTTCTGAATTCTTAAATTTTACAACACAAACGACAATTCAGTTGTCATTTTGTGTATCTCATTATTATTGCATTGAACTTAAAATTGTTATACTCATAATTGTTATAGTTGTAGAACTATATGTAAACATTCTGTCAAGAAAAGTATATTTTTGTTATAATTATTTTCATTCCTTCCAGCAGATAACCAATGACATATATGTTTGTTAATTTGATGCCACCCCTACTTTACCAAACTAATTCCCTTCAACAAGGAAAGAACTTCTAAATTGTATCCAAATTAAAATTAGTAAAATGCTTGCCTATAATTGGTTTTAAAATGTTTATAGTACAAAGCTCTACTGTCCAAAATTACATTTACTTTCTCAACATACACTACTAACATACAGCAGCTAGCAAAGTCAAGTGCTACCCAGTAGTAGTTTCAAAGACTAATTTACAATCTAGTAAATAGGCAAATGAAAAATAAGGTCTTCAGAAGGTAAGCAGCGTGCACATACACCTTCTGAGACTGCCTTAAATATAAAAATGAGATATTAAGTATTTTGTACATATGGAAACTGAAGAAATAAACCGAGTATTAATGTTTTTCAAAATAAGTCCATGTGTATTTTATTGTTAACTTGTTATAATTAAATAAATGGTAATAACTTTTACATATGTATTTAAATACCCAAACAATTAATAAGGGAGATAAAACCTATATGATTGCTTTGGATAAATATTTTTGTCAATTATTTATTTTGTGTCAAATAAAAATACTAACCACAGTTTCTAATATCAAGACAAGATAGAGTGAAGACATCCTGGGAATGTGACATCTAAGGAGAGCTCAGCTTTAGTGACTTCCATTTGAAAGGCTTCCATTACCTGAAACTGACACAGGCAGTAACAGAGGGAAATTGTTTTGATTGCATTTATGTAAGGGCACAAGTTCACCATTAGAGAGTGTGTTCATACAATCCTGTTCACTCAAACATATTATGTGCTCTGATTTTCTAATCATTCCTGTTCTTTCCCTTTGCCTTTTTTACTTTGCATCTCTCATTCCAGAGTAAAGCTGTTCATCTGCAAACACCTACCACTTAAGGGATTTGGATTAAAATATCCCTTTGTCCAAAATGTCTATATGAAATATTCCCTTTGTAGTGGCAAATAATAAAAATAGGAATGGAAAGAGATGAGTATGTAATTAATCATAGTTAAACCACACTACATGAAAAACACCATTGTAATAATCAATCTTGGAAAAGCTAAACATGGAAAAGAAAAACCACTCCAAGCATAAATAACAAAAATCAATTTAAAAATATAAAAGTAATTAATATCTTTGGATAAGTAAAAACAAATATGTTCTATATCATGGAAATTAAACTTGCATAAGAAAACAGGTTGTTCTTAAAGATTATACAAATAAAATAAACTTGTACATTCAGTAAGAATCAATGCATGCCTATCAGGTATTAATTCAGCCAAAAGGATGTGAACTTTGACTATGACAATGTTTGCTGTTCGCTATTTCAACCAAAAATAGAAGAAAACAAATTTGCTAATTGACAACACTTTTTTATATGGTGGTTTCTTTTAAAAATTTATATCCATTTCATTGTTTCTACATTACAGAGAATATACAAAATGCATTTTCTTACCCAGTTCTTAATTTCAAAAGATCCCCTAGTCGGAAGTCTCTAACTTTCTACAAGCTCAGAACAAAGGAAATAATTAGATATTCTCATCCTTATTACTGGAAAATTTTAGGCTATGAAGTTTATATCTCAGAGAGCTAATAACAGCTGCAAAAGAGAGGTGGAAAGAAAAATCAAGAATCTTTAAAAAAAGGAATTCCTAACAGTCAAGTTCTCAGTTCTCAGGGTGAGGATGGCAGTGTTGATTAAAATGCTCAGAGTGCCATCAGAACCTCTCAGGGCAGAGGCACTGATTTTCAGTTCACAGGCACTACCACATGAGGGCTGGATTTGAAAAGAGCACGATCCAGCCCTACAGGAATATTTTACATACCCTGAAAAGCAGCCTGTCCTTTCCTTCCATCAAAAGGCCATGATTTCAGAACATGTTTCCCAAGGAAATAGATTATCCTTTTATTGTGTCAATAAGAACTGGACAGTCTAAGAACATCTCTGAAGGTTATTGAAATTGGAAATGAGTGGTTAAGTCTAAAATATGTAATTTACCCCAGATTCAGTTCACATGCCACAAAAAATGACACGCACGAGAGAAGTCCCATTCAGACCCCAAAGATTAAAAACAATTAAACATGTGTTACTAATGAGGCGTCTGCATTTTAACTCAGATCATCACCATCAATGGTTTCAAGCTAATGCAAAGATCATAAGAAATCAATTTTGCCATTAGTAAACCACACAGATAAATCTGTATGTATATGATAAAGTGAGATACTATATAGGAACTTTAATTTGTAGATCAGTACTTCATGACAAATTATATTTTGATGGAGTTTTAAAATTCAAAATAGAAGCACCATTCCTAGACATACTACCCTTGACTATAAATACAAATATTTGCCACTATAATCATCCATTAACATTCCTTCAGTACATGCGTCGTTGGTAGCTAATAATTCACTACCCTATCTCTCAGCTTGTTCCTTTGTAAAATGGATAACATCATACACACCATATAAGGTTGCGACGAGGATGAAGTAATCTAACACATGTAAGGCAGTTTCCTTGACAAATAATAGTGCCCATCATTACCCCAGCATGAAAAAAACTGCTATTTACTGTGTACCTTATTATATTCTGGGTACATTCTATAACTTCATATACGTTATCACTAATCCTCTAATAATGCTAAGAATTTTTATTGTCCTTGCTGAACAAATGAGGAAACCATGGCACAGATAGAAGCAATACCTTACAGAATTAGTAAACAGAGAACTCAGAATTAAAGTGCATGTTTGTCTGACTCCAGAGCCCATGTAATTTCAACTATACCAGTGGCTTTCAAACTTTAGCATACAGAAGAATCTCCTAGAGAGCTTGATAAAACAGTGTCTGAGGCTTGGCACCCATAGCCCTTTGGTCAGGGTGCCAGCCACATACACTGAGGCTGGCTGGTTCGAACCTGGCCCAGGCCTGCTAAACAACGACAGCTGCAGCAAAAAAATATCCAGGTGTTGTGGCAGGCACCTGTAATCCCAGCTACTTGGGAGGCTGAGGCAAGGGAACTGCTTAAGCTTAAAAGTTTGAGGTTACTGTGAGCTGTGACGCCTCACATTCTACCTAGAGTTATATAGTGAGACTCTCAAAAAAAAAAAAAAAAAAAAAAAAGTCTGATTGTTTGATTCCCATCACCAGAGATTCTGACTGAGAAATTTGAGGATGACCATGAAGCTGCATTTGTTAAAAGCTCCTAAGTGATGCTGATATCCTGGTCCAAGGACATACTTTGAACCAGACCTTACAGTCTCTCAGCAAATGTAGAATAAACTGGTAGTGATTTCTTACCTGTTTGGGGGAATTTTATAATAACCTACAGACTGAATTATCAAAAGGCTGTATAATGCATTTATATTCAATTATATCCCATTCTGTGCGGGGGTGGGGGTTAATTTCAGAATATCATGCAGGTACAAATGTTTTGGTTACATGAATTGGTTTTGTGTAGTTAGTATACCCATCACCCCCATAGGGGGCACTGTAACCGTGACATGTGAATTTCCCAGTCCCTTCCTCCTCCCTCCCACCTACTTGCTTTCCCCTGAGTTTTACTACTATATGTGCACATGGCTGTTGAGTAAATAGTTCCAATTGATTAGTGAGTACATGTTTTTCCACTCTTGCAATATGTCATTTTAAAAACTGTTCTCTAGTTATACCTGTTAGAAATGTTCACCATGTTTTATGGCTGAGTTTGACTCCACCACATTAATCCACTCAAGTATTGATGGGCATTGGGTTGTCACCATACCTTTGTGATTGTGAATTGTGCTGTAATAAATATTTGAGTGTGTGTGTGTGTTTTTTTTTTTTGATAAAATGACTTTTTGTTCATTGCTTAAATACCCAATCAAGGGAGTCTGGATCAAATAGTAGGTCTACTTTTAGTTCTTTGAGATATCCTCATGCTATTTTCCACAGAATTTGCACTAGTTTGCAGTTCCACCAGCACAGTAAAAGCATTCTTCACTCTCCACATTCATGCCAGCGTACATAGTTTGGAGACTTTTTGATAAAGGTCATTCTCACTGGAGTTAGGTGATATCTCATTGTGGTTCTGACTTGCATTTCCCTGATGAATTGAGTTTTTTGGGGGGTTTCGTATGTCTAGTCTATCTTCTTTTGAAAAGCTTCTGCCCATGTCTTTTTCCCACTCTTTTGTTGGGTTGTTTTGCTTTTTTCTTGCTAATTTATTCATGTTCTTTTTATCTTCTGGTTGTAACCATTTATCAGATGTATGCCATGCAAATATTTTCTCCCACTCTGTATCCTGTCTATTTGCACTATTGTTTCCTTGACTATACACCACTTTTTAATTCAATCACATCTGGCTCATTAATTTTTGATATTGCTCTGATTGCATTTGGGATCTTTTTCATCAATTCTTTGCCTAGGCTGATATCTATAAAAATTTTTCCAACATTCTCTTCTAGAATTCTTCTAGTTTCCTGTCTTAGGCTTAAATCTGTTACCTATCATGAATTAATTTTTGTGAATGATTAAGGGTGTTTCAAGCTTCTGCATATTTAATCAGACAACTTTTCACTTATATAGTCAGTCTCTCAAATGTATATTGATAACTAAGATTTTAATTAATAAGTTAGCTTCAAGTTGCAATACTTTCTTTTGCACTCTTATTTTTCTTTCTCATATAAAATGAATCTAACTTATGTTTTTCTTAAAAAAAAAAAAAAAAGTGGGTGGTGCCTGTGGCTCAGTGAGTAGGGTGCCGGCCCCATATACCAAGGGTGGCAGTTTCAAACCCAGCCCTGGCCAAAGTGCAACAAGAAAATAGCCGGGTGTTGGGGCAGACACCTGTAGTCCCAGCTACTCAGGAGGCTGAGGCAAGAGAATCACCTAAACCCAAGAACAGGAGGTTGCTGTGAGCAGTGCTGCTATGGCACTCTACCAAAGGTGATAAAGTGTGACTCTGTCTCTAAAACAAACAAACAAATAAATCATGTAAAAGTCATTTGCTAATGAAAGTTGATTTCATTTCCTGATTTCGGTGCTGCTGCACAGAGAACAGATTGGACAAATCAGAAGCTTATGATAATAAAATTGTTATTTTTATAAAATGAAATCAACAAACATGGCAGTGCATGATGGCTGTACAGGCATGCTAAATGATTCTCTTCAATTTAGAAAATTAAGTGTCTCCAGTTAAAAAAATAAGAGGTACCATAAACTCCAATAAAATAATTACATTCCCATCTCCCTTGTTCTTTTAATTTACCCTATTAATTTCCAATATAGAACACATCCTTTCTAGATGCACAAATCTACTGTTTTATTTTTATCTTTATCTTTATTCTCAGCAAAAAAATTTTTAAAGGAGTAAAATGTGGTGCAATAAACATTAAAGTGCAGATGTCTTTTTGATTAAAAATTTTTCTTTGAATATCTACCCAATAGTGGAATTGCTGTACCAAAAGGTATGTCTATGTCAGGTCTTTGAGGAATCTCCACACTGTTTTACATAGAGGTTGCACTAATTTGCTGTCCACCAACAGTATATAAGTGTTCCTTTCTGCATCCAAACCAGAATTTATTGTTTTTGGACTGTTTAATAAAAACCATTCTAACTGGGGTATGGTGATATCTCATTGTGGTTTTAATGTGCATTTAAATGATGATTAGTGATTTTTTTCAGATGTTTAATGGCTATTTGTCTTCTCTTGAGAAGCTTTTGTTCATATCTTCTGCCCACTTTTTAAATACACATTGTTTGTATTTTACTTCCTGATTTGCTTGAGTTCTCTGTAAATTTTGGTTATTAGCCCTTCACCAAATGTGTAGCTTGTAAATATTTTCTCCCATTCTATAAGTTGTCTATTTGCTTTGTTGCTTAATTTCTTACCTGTGCAGAACCTTTTCGTATAATCAAGTGCTGTTTTCTTGTTGTTATTGGCATGATTGCCATTGAGATCTTCTTCATAAATTCTTTGCATAGCCTGATATCTAAAAGAGCTTTTTCTACTTTTTCCTGTAGAAGTCTTATCATTTCATGCCTTATATCTATATCTTTAATCTATACTGAATTAATTTTTATGAGTGGTAAGAGGCAGGATTATTGTTTAATTCTTCTCCCTGTGGCTATCCAATTCTCCCAGCACCATTTATTGAATAGGCCTTCTTTTCCCCAGTATATGTCATTGTCTGCTTTGTTAAAGATCAGCGGTTGGAGGTAGATGGTTTCATTAATATATGTGTTTTCTGTTTTGTTGCATTAGTCTATGTCTCTATTTTTGTTTCAATACCATGCTGTTTTGGTAACTATAGCCTTGTAATATAGTTTGAAGTCTGTTCCTATAATGTCTTTATGTATGTACTTTGTGCTTAAGATTGCTTTACCTATGTGGGCTCTTTTCTGATTCCAAATGAAGCACAGAATTATTTTTTATTTTTTGCTAGATCTTCAAAGTAACCTAAAACATTTGTACTCCCTTAATATTTTGAAATAAAATTAAATAAAAATTTAAAATAAAGGAGTAAAGTGATGAACAAAAGACTATTAAATCATCTGAAAACAACTTGAGTCAAGATGGTGAACTTGTAGTTGGGTGTTGAAAAAATAGTGACATGTACCATACCCCACATTACTTGCTTCAGCATTATTTAAAATACATATTTTGTATTTTTATCATTAAAGACATATTGCTGAAGTCTGGTTTATAAATGATAAAAGAATGTTCAAAATGCACTCATAACATACCTTTATGTACACTTCTTTACCAAATTCATTTGCTTTGTACTGCTCACGATGTTAAAATATAAAATAAAATATGATATAAACACAATGGATTATATTTAATATAGTCTCCCAATATTATATGAATTATGCCAACTTTTGCTATGTTGCTTCAAATAGACTAAGAAATGTGTGACTGGTTTTAGTTCAAGAACATAAATAAAAGCAAATTACAATTTCTGATTCAGAATCATACACTTCTCAAATGGTTATAAATTCAGAAGAAAACAATCAGTTTTGCAATTTAGAAAGTTTAGCAGAATCTCACCTTTTGTTAGCAAACTCATATACACTGAAATATTTATGACTCTAGGTCAGCACTTTCTCAATAAAGTCTACTAACTGGCAGAAGATTTGATGAACTAGGTAAACTTTAAAATCACCTTGAGATTGCTATACAATGAGTATTAGTACTGAATTCTGTTATTTGCAACAACATGGATGGAAGTAGAGGACATTATGTTAAGTGCACTAAGCCAGACACAGAAAAACAAATATCAAGTGTTCTCACTCATATGTAGGAGCTAAAAAACAGTTAAAAACCCTGAACTCCTGAAGATACAAAGTAAGTGATGGTTACTGGAAATTAAGAATGGTGGTGGTGGGGCAGGGGGAGATAAAAAACTAATAGTGGACACAGAAATACAGTTAACTAGAAGGAAGAAGATCTAGTGTTTGATAACACAATAAGGAGATTATGCTCAATGATGATATATTATACATTACAAAGTAGCTAATGGAATATAATTGGAGTGTTCTCAATAAAAAGAAATGATAAATGCTGGAAATGATTAATATTACACCAATTTGATCATTATACATTGTATACTGATATTGAAATACAACATGTAACTCATAAATATACACTATTATGTGTCCATATTAAAAATTAAAATTAAATGAAAGGGGTTTGAAAAAATATCTATTTCTCATATGTGCAGTAAATTGAATTGAAGTTACTCTAGAAAATACACTCAAAAATGCAGAGGTGAGAAAAGTTTCATTTTTCTTGTGAATTCCATGGGGACTAAAAATATTAGCCTGTGGACATTAGACAGTGGTAACAGAAAATAGTTTCAGAATGTAGTGGATTGTTAAAGGATGGAAATTGTCCATTTCTCCAATGAAGTGACAGTCTATTTGCTGGACCCTTAAACATAGATAAGCTATGTGAATTGGTTTGACCAATAGGATTTTAGCCAACTGTGACACAAGCAGAGACTTAAAAAACATTTACATAAGAAGATGTCTATTTTCACTCTTGAAATCTCTTGTCATCATAGTCATATGAATAAGCTTGAGATAACCTGATAAATGATGAAAGACACATGGCTCAATTATCCCTTCTCTCCAGGTATCAGCCAATCAGCAGACAAGTTTGTGAGGCCATCCCTGGATCAGTCGTCTACCAACCTACTTGCAGACCAACAGCAGACATGTGAGCTAGCACAGATGAGATGAAAAAAGCCTACCTCAGATGAGAAGAGTTGCCCACAGAAAATCCACAGAATTATGAGCTAAACAAATGGTTGTTTTTTCAAGATATTAAATTACAGCTTCACTTTTTCTTTTTCTTTTTTCACACAGACAAGTTAACTGATATATAAATAGGCACCTAGAAGTGATAGTGTTAAGTAACCTAAAACATGTAGCTTTGGATATTGATTGGGCATTAAATTGAAGGTGAAAAAGTAGTAGGGAAACTGACAGTGTAATACAGTGACAGGATAACTTGAAAAATTATCATCTGTAGTAATATGGAAGATAACAAATGTATCTGATAAACTTGTTGACATTGACAAGATGGCTTCCAAGCAAAATGTTTTAAGTGTCAGGTTTTTTAGCACCTAGCATAAAGTGTGCTAAGAGAGGGATAATCTAAAAAAGAAACTGTTGTTTTCAGACAGAATTTAAAGGGAAAATAAAGTGGCTGGGACTTGTTAAACTGGAAAACAAAACTTTCTCATTACCAGCATCTCCAACCTGTAAATTATTTTCAAAGAAGAGTTGAGGATCAAATCAAGAATGAGCCCATAAAACCCTTTGTCAATAAATCTTTGTTAGAGTCAAGAAAGTGATGAATAACTTCTCTAAATTACACACAAGGGTTCTAAAGTCTTACAGATATGGTTATACAAAGGCTGAATTGCCCCCCAAAGCACTCATTAAGCCTTGAGAGAGGGGTAATTTCAAAATTAGTTGAAAGTTGAGATTTTATTGAATGCAGTAAGCTGGCATCTGATATATAGAAAGTCCACAAAAATTTTAAGGGATTTATATCAGTAAAAGGGCCACTAGCTTAAAGGGTGCTAATAAAGTTAAAATTTCAAAAAATCTGGATCTCAACTTTCTTGACTCATACAGCCACTCAGTGCAAACAAAGGCCTTTTTTGTGGATAAGTTTCATTTCAGAGGCTAAGAGCTAAGAGATGAAAGGGTGGAGTCAAAATCATGGAAAACAATGGACTACAAAATCACTTTCAAAGAAGAGTTAGTAATTTTGTACCAGGAAGCTACTTCTATCAAGTAAAACTAAGCCCTGATTTAAAAAAAAAAAAAAAAATTATCCAACTTCACAGTCAGAAGATCTAACAGCCTCTGTCCTGTAGGATTTCAAATTTGCCTCATGTTCTTTGCTGTTTAGAATGGAAAAATCACTTGTAATTATTCTATCCCTGTGTGATAGAATATGATGTTCAAAGTTCTCTTCAGTATATAGGAGAAAGTAGAACACATCCAACAAGCCCTATCCCAACCTTATTTAAATCATAAGAACCTGAAATTCCAGCCTAATGCTGGAAATAAATGAAACTGGGAATCTTGGGAGATTTGAATATTTCAAAAGTGGGAGGAAAGTGAATTACTTCTGATCAAAGGACAGACTTCAATGGATTATTAAAATGCTTGTAATTATCCCCCATCCCATAAAAAGACAGAATCCATTTTTCTACCTTTTAAACTAACTTAGCCATAAAATTTTCCATGTAAATAAGACATTAGTAAACATGATATAAGCATAGGGTTGAGATGCTTTTGCATGTTAGGGCTACACACCTTCTGTTCCAGGGGCTTCTGCCACTGAAAAAAATCTAGTGTAGCTTACTGGTTGATGACCTTAATGCGGCCCAGTCACATCGCACTTTGAGAGTTGGTCAACCACAACTCATATGAATAAAATCAACCAAGTTTATCATGGCCTACCAAACAACAGTAGAGAAATAGCCCAGAACAAATTGCCAAACTAAACAAAATAGTTGGTCAGGTATGATGGCTCACACCTGTAATCTTAGCACTCTGGGAGGCTGAGGCAGGTGAATCATCTGCACTCAG
Organism: Perodicticus potto; assembly: GCA_963574655.1. Taxonomy (NCBI): domain Eukaryota; kingdom Metazoa; phylum Chordata; class Mammalia; order Primates; family Lorisidae; genus Perodicticus; species Perodicticus potto. The sequence continues at coordinate 17,833 of CAUYRH010029768.1, forward strand.
CAGTTCGAGATCAGGCTGAGCAACAAGACCCATCTCTTCTGAAAGAAAAAGAGAAATTAGCCAAACATTGTGCAGACGCCTGTAGTCCCAGCTGTTTGGGAGGTTGAGACTGCTTGAGCCCAGGGATTTGAGGTTGCTGTGAGCTATGATGTCATTGAACTCTACTCAGGGCACAGAATGAAACAGAGGTCTCAAAAATAAAAATCAATTAAGAAACAAAAAAGTTGTAGTTTTAAGCCACTATAATTCATTACACATCAAAAGTAAACCAGTATGCAGGACTTATATACTTCCATTCAAATATCTAATATAATATAGAAACAATGACATTAAAGTCTTTTATGTCTCTTACTGGAAGACTGGAAATCGAGATTGTTGGAGTTTATTTACTTTATTACAGGAAGATGTTACCTTTGGCAAGGTTGCAATATTTTAAAATATAATGATCTACTCTAGCCTAGGTAGTATTATCTTAAAAACTTAAGGAAATTAATTACAGTAGAACCTCCATAGTTGATCACCCTCCCTACACTGACAATCTCCTTAAGTTGACCTAATTTTCATAGACCAGACACATACCACATGTGCATTATCAATACAGGAGGCCTCGTTCCTTATGTTAACCACCTCTGGATGTTGAACAGTTTCTTAGGGTCTCTTGGGTGATCAGCTTACAGAGGATCCACTGTATGCTGAAAGAAAAACCTCTTAAAGTTGAGTGATCTATTTTTTTTCTCTCCAGTAACCATTAGCTATGCTGATGACCTAGACTATGCAGCTAACTCAATTGTTCTGTTCCTCTGATACTTAATTAGTAAATAAGGAGGTTAGATGCTATGATATCTGAGTTTCTATGTAGTGCTACCATATTTTGTTTTTCTAATTTCACTTTAATTTTTAAGGCCCAATTTTCATTCTGTCCATTAAGCTTATAACAATGTCTTCCATAGTTAAATTTATGTAACTATATTCTTTGATCTAGGTATGTAAGGAAAATTTGTTTTTATATTTCAAGAAAGAAAATAACCACATCCCCAGCTTGCTGGCTCTCATCTCTCTTTAGAAAAGGAAAGGGAAAGATTATTATTTTCTAGTATTGTACAATTGGGAGTTTTACTACAATAAATACTTTTAAGTGGATTAAGCAGTCCATTGAAAAATATTTATCAAACACCTGTTACATGTGAAGTATTTGTTCTTGACACTTTATAAGATATAAGAAATGTTAGACCTAGACATTGCCCTCAAAGACCTTACTGTGAGTTGGAAAAGAAAGATATTAGCTTTTTAAAAAGCAAATTACAAGGTAAAACATTACACTATATAATAAGTACCAGAAACATCACATAGAAGGTAGTAGAATGGGTTAAAAAAAAAATTAACCTGCTGTGCAGTTTGGAAAAGTAATTTCTCTGGGCCTGTTTCCTACTCTATAAAATAGTTATATTAGTAGCACTTTCCTCATAGATTATTATAGGAAATGAATAAATAAGAAGTTCTTTACATGTTAATATATATGATGTGCCAAGCAAGTAGTAAATGTTACCTGAGTTCTATATATTTATACACAGACAATTGTGCCTTGGAATAATTAGTTACTTACATAAACTCCCCTGAGTGGAGACAAAAACCAACTACCACTTAAAAAAAAAAAATTAATTTCCTGCAAAGGCACTTATCTGTTAGTTTTCAGAATCAGAACAAAATTTGCTAAAACTTTTATTTCCTCAAATATTTAAATTCAGGGTGGTCATGCTATTTTGTATTATGAATGAACTCTAACAAAAAGTGAAAAGATATACTTCAATAACAACCTTCATGATGAGCCTACTCTGCTCTCAATGGCTGTCAAAATCAGTATAACCATATCAGATACATTATCACAGAAATAAACATGTAAACTCAATATCTATTTCATGTCCTGATCTATCTCCAGAGACTGGCACACGGTAGATACTCCACGAGTATTCTAGAAAGAAAGGAATAAATATTTTTAAAGTAATTTCTAATGCTGTAGAATATTAAAGCCAATATTTTAAAAATGCAAAGCTATTAAGTGCTATCGTTCAGCCTAAAGTCTCTTTTAAAGACTAAGAAAAAAATCTGCAGATACAATAATAATTCATCTCAAATTCATTTCAGAAATTACATCCCGTTAATCACATATTTAGGTTTCCAGAAGTTTTTTTCCCGAAGTTATTTGGAGCCCAGTAGGTTATAATGACGTAAAAACCACCTTAGAAGTGACCTAGCGGCTGGTCTAAAGCGTGGTCCTCAGAATGCAGCGTCAGTAATACCTGTCTGTGTGGTACTTCCTCATATTATGAATACAAATTCTCAGGCTTCCTCTCTGACCTACTGAATCAGAAACTGTTGAAGTGGGGCCCAGCATTCTGTTTAATTACCGTCTCTACTGGTAACTGTGAGAGCCCTGCCTTATATAATAACTGTGTATTCTTCTGTGGCTTTTCTTATAGATTTCTAAAAGAATCGTATCACGGCCTTCAAAGAAATAGATTATTCTTAGCTTATTTTGTTACAGAAACTGATCCCGACATAATAAAAGTAAAAATACCAAATGCAAATTCACGTGTTTTTCCTGAAAATAGAACAGAATTGTTCTACTAGGGAAATTGTATCAAACATTTGGGCAAAAAAATGTTAATATCTTCTATTATATAACATACTAAATGTAAGTTTCTTTTTGTTTTAGGAACTGGCTGATTTCATGAAAAGAAGAAATTATTAAGTATGCAAGGTAATTCATATGGTAATGACCTCAATTTAGCCATTCCATTGTTTATACATATTTCAAAGCAATATCCATAAGATATATATTTGTAACTTTATTCGATAAACAATAAGTTATTTTTTGTAAAATGAAATGTCACATATACAAAGTGTAGAGTCACCAAAGTAAAAAGCTAGAAACTAAAGGCTAAAGCAAAGGTTAGTAATACTGAATTTTATTATAAATACATTTAAGATTTACAAAACTATGAAATGTATCTAAAGAGGCTTTTGCATAAAATAACAAAATTAAACCTAACATTTATTTGTGAAAAAGAAGTGATTTTCCCAATTTAATTCTCATCCAGAGACACATCTAAAATTTGAAGTAGTAGAGGGAAGAGGAGAGAAAAGGAGAAATACAAAGGGAATTTAGAATCACAGTCCTAACACTGCCAAGACACTGTTTATGCTACTACAGTCAACAGTGACTGAGCGTCCATAGAAGGGATACCATTGAATTAAACGCTTTAGGGTTTAAAATTAGGATGAATACAGCCCTGGCTTTCACAGAGGTCACAATCTAGGGTAGGCACAATCTACTTACTTTGCAATAAAAGTACACATCTCAAAGTCTTAGAGCGAAAACGGAAATTTCATTTTAACAAATAGAGTTATGACACTGAGCTGCAAGAAACAATTCTATAGACCATCTTGTCAGACCACAAAAACAGATCTCCAATAAAATAAAATGAAGTTGGTGCAGACCTGATACATATGTGCAGTGTCTCCAACGTAGTAGGCACTCTGTAAGCATTTGTTAAACCTTGCAATGAACTTTATTATCTTTACTTTCAAAGTGGCAATGTCGGCACCCTAAGTGGCTATGTTAATACGACCAACAGAAAGGAGTTAGCAAACAAGAAAAGGAGAACCCACAATTGTCAACTACACTAACAAAGAGTTTATGTCACATGAGGTTTTAAGTGACATGGAATAACGCAGTAAGGAATAGCAAGATAGTAAAGGCAATATAATGACAAAACTGTTAACATGAATTAATCAGGACAATTTACTGAACTCCCAACAGTATGTAAGAAATTCTAGAACATGTTTTAATGTACATTAGAATAAAACAAAAACCTGGAAAATTGGCTCAGCACCTATGGCTCAACGTGCTAAGGCACCAACAATGTACACCTGAGCTGGCAGGTTCGAATCCAGCCCCGGCCCACCAAACAACAACATCAGCTGCAACCAAAAAAAAAAAAAGGCCAGGTGTTGTGGCAGGCGCCTGTAGTCCCAACTACTTGGGAAGTGGAGGCAAGAGACTCGCTTGAGCCCAGGAATTGGAGGTTGCTGTGAGCTGTGATGTCACGGCACTCTATCCAGGGTGACAGCTTGAGGCTCTGTCTCAAAAAAAAAACCTGGAAAATTAGGTTTTTGGCTAGGAATGGGCAGAGAAGACATGTATAAGAAAACAATACAAGAATGGTAAATGGTGAGTTCCACTTTCTATGATGGAAAATGAAGGCTGTATAGGTCAATATCTACCAAACTGAAGGGATTTCCTTGGCAGGCAGTGTTGGGGTTTTAGATTTCCTTGGAATTCCTTGTTCTGCTGTATTTTAAGGATAAACTTGTTACCTCCCTGGTTTCTCCCCTTTGCCTTCTCTTCTTCACGCTTTCCAAAGCAAGAATACCAACAAGCTGATGGTGGTAAGCTATATACTTCTAAAAATTACAAACATAGTTTGGAGAGAGAGAGAGACAGAGAGATTATCTGTAATCTGTTCAAGAAGCAACCATATAAGTGCATGGGGTTGAGGGGGGAATTATTCTATACAAGATATCAATCGTTCATCATAAAAACAAAATTAAAATCTACGAAACGAACTGCAATTGCCACCAAGTTTGCCATTGAAACTGTCATTTTTAACTGACTCATGCTCACACATCCTAAATGGCTTGCTAAGTGATTTTGCACATATTTTATCGTTAATTTGCACAACAAGCTCTGGTAAAAACTGTTACTCAAAGTTTAAATGAGTAAAGGCAAAGAGAAGTTGTATGGGGTCAGGACTTGAGTGTAAATATTCAGTATACTGCTCTTTGAAAAACCAGAGGTGAAAAAGTTGGTCTGTATTTAACGACAGAGAAAGAGTTCTGATGTCAGGAGTAACTATCATTTATGAAGCAAACCCTCAAAGTGGGAGGTATCCCGGCCCAGCTAGTGGCTCCTAGGGCCTGTGTGTTATCACATGGGTCTCTGCTCTTTTAGTTAATAGTCTCCACCTGTCAGGACAAAAACCTCAGGTGCACCCACTTTGGGGTCTCTTTAAGGGTCATAAGAATGAGGGAGAAAATACCCCCAAACCTCTCCCACAATCTCTGAGACCCTCTGCCATATTGTCCTTTGTGGTTCCACCCTTCCACTGCGTTCCGCCCACCAGATTGCTGATGCACCACAGAGGCTGCTGGCCACCTGTCCGCCAATTATCTCTAGACCACTGACCTCCACGCCGTCCAGAGCCAGCGCCTTAGATCACATTACGACCTCCAGCTCTTCTCCAGGTGTTTGCTCTGTCTGCTCCCTCCTGCTGAGCTTTCTCTCCACCTGCCCCTGCTTGTCCATCACTCACTCTTTGGCCAATGAATGAACATTTCTCCCACCTAGTAAACAGTTTTCTAAAGGTCCCCACAGTTGATTTGCTTGGCCCAGGGTGATTATATTTATAATTCCACTACCCAGCTTTCTATGGTGAGGTACAGAAGTCCTTAGTGGGTGACTTGGACACTAAGAACAGTCTTTCACCCCCACACCTCCTTACACACACACACACACGCATACACACGCCCGCAGGAACACACAAATACTCCACTTTCTCTTTTACAGAGCACAGCGGTAGCAATAGAAAACCAGAAGGGAAGTGCTCAGCTTCAGCAGTTCATATGATAAACTGAATGAATTGCCACCTCTACTGACAGGGAAAAGATTCAGAATTTTATTCACTCAGTCAGACTTCTCATTTCTCTCAGGGGCCTAGTCGACAATCTCTGAATCCCTAAATCCTAGTTTCCTTCATTTCTTTAAGCCTAGTCCGTCAGAGATAACTACATCCGTCAGAAACCCAAAGCGGACAGCTTTCAAGCTCTCTGGGTGGGCCTCGGAGCCGCAGATGAAATCAAACCAGGGAATGGAGCTACTCACCTCCTTATCCCGCAGTGTTCCATGACCATTATGAGGTTTGGTCACCAAAACACAGATAAGCCCTCTAATGTCACAGTTTTCAAACAGGAAACAACACATTTAACCTCAGATAACAGATACATTCATCTAAAACAAACATATGACAAACCTTATCTATGTCCAATGAAATTTGCTATTTTCTATTTGATTCTATTTTGTTTTGTTTTTGAGACAGTCTCACTATGTCACCCTCTGTAGAGTGCTGTAGCATCATAGGTCACAGCAATCTCAAGCTCTCAGGCTTAAGTGATTATCTTTCCCCATCCTCCCAAGTAGTTGGGACCACAGGCATCTGCCACAACACCCAACTATTTTTTTGTAGTTGTCATTGTTGTTTAGCAGGCCAGGGATAGGTTCAAATCCACCAGCCCAGGTGTATGTGGTCGGCACCCGAACCACTGAGCTACAGGCACTAAGCCTTGATTCTATTTTTTAATGGTGGTCAAAGTAACTAAAATGACTATGTGTTACCAATCATATGAATAATTTGAAGAACATTTTCTAGCAGGTAGAATTAGGATGATCCCCAATTCCACATGGCTTGAATATTAAGTCTGATCCATCCAGCAAGATACCATATTACACAAATATTATCTTAAACCTTACCAGCCACTCCCAAATATATGATACACCTAAATGACAAAGTTCAGGATATTCAATTGACTTTCCCAAGGTCACACAGTTAGGAATGATAACTGAGAAAATCAAGTTCAGATTAATCTGAGTGCTACCCCTTCTGTCCAGCTGACACTACATTGTTACTTAAACACCATGACTATGGTATAGTGAAGGCTGCGAGGTGTATGTTTCAGGGGTCATGGATGTTAAAAGCAAGCTTTCTGTGAGGTGAACTTTGTCAATTCAGTATTTATTATGCGGGCCCAATTTTCCAGATACTGTCATACAAAGAATACTACACTTCTTTGTCTCAGAGAGCCTGAAATTGGTAGCTGAACTTGAATTCTGGATGTGATTTGGATATACAGGCAAAAATAAAGAAGATATTTCAAATTAACACCAAGGCATAAGCAAGGAAAAGTAGCAGTAAGTATGTTATACAGGGGCACAGTGTAATAAACAAAGACCAGCATAAGCAAGGAAAAGTAGCAGTAAGTATGTTATACAGGGGCACAGTGTAATAAATGAAGACCAGGGTGGACGAACACACTCTGATACAGTTGCTATGTGAGATTATGAGCAGTTAGCCTGAGGACCAGTCATAAAAGCAGCAGCTACGTGCCCAGGCAACATCCTGAAGGATTATACCCTTGACAAGAAAACGATCCGAAAGAAGAATTCATTCAAAGTCACAGTTCTTTTTATGGAAAATCCGCTACAAGATAGAAAAAATATATACCTACTGTCGGGACCCCTCTCGTCTGGTCTCGGTCGCTGCAGGAAGGAACCAGGCGTGACACGGATTAGAAGTACAAGCTTGTGAGAAGAGGCTAACCTTAGTTGCAGGGTAGCCCCGAGCCCCCTCCGCAACGGCTATTTATGAAGGTTATACACAACAGGTGTGGAGAGTTAAGGTAAATGACATAAACAGGTGTGGAGAGGTCAGGTAATTACATATGAGGGCTGCCTGCGTAAGGATTGCCACGTGCTCTCCTCACGTGTTCTTTCCCCACAACCCCCATGAAGAACTACTAAGCATCAATGTTTAACACATGCTTACTAGTCAGTGACCGACCTTATCTCATTCCGGAACACTGAGTGACTTGGGGGATTGCCCCCAAGTCAGGAAACGTCTCTAGGCTTGCCAG
>CAUYRH010029770.1:0-50053 GCA_963574655.1 Perodicticus potto
AGGCAGTCCTAAGAGGGAAATTTATAGCACTGCAAGCCTTCCTCAAGAAAACGGAAAGAGAGGAAGTCAACAACTTAATGGGACATCTCAAGCAACTGGAGAAGGAAGAATATTCCAACCCCAAACCCAGCAGAAGAAAAGAGATGATATTTCATTGTAGTTTAGATTAGCATTTATCTGATGATTAATGATATGGAGCATGTTTTCCAGAACAATGTCCTGTAGCATTTCCCCAATCTTTTCATTTAGTAGCTTCACAGTTTCAGGTCTTACATTTAACTTTTTAATCCATTTTGATTTGATTTTTAATATGGTGAAATTTGAGGGTCTAGTTTCATTCTTATGCATATGTATGCCTAGTACAACTTATTGAAAAGACTGTTATTTCTTCAATGTAGGTTCTTGGCAAGTTTGTCAGAAATAAGTCAATTCAAAATGTGTGGATTTATTTCTGGGTTCTCTATTCTGTTCAGTTGGTCTATGTGTCTATTTTTATGCTGCTACCATGCTGTTTTTGGTTACTATAGCTCTGTAGTATAATTTGAAGTCAGGTAATGAGATTCTTCCCATTTTTTGGTTTGTTTGTTTGCTTGCTTTTTCTTTTTTTTTTTTCTTGCTGAAGATGGCTTTGGGTATTTGGGATCCTTTGTGGTTCCATATAAATTTTTGAATTTTTTTCCATTTCTGTGAAGAAAGTTATTAGTATTTTTATGGAGATAACTTTAAGAAGTTAGATAACTCTGTAGAAGTTAATATCTGTATTAGATAACTCTGTAGAAGAAAAATATCTATACTACTCAAAGTTATCTAGATAACTTTGTTATGTATAGTTATAACTTTGTAGTTATGTAGATAACTTTTAGTATAGATATTTTTAACAATATTGATTCTTCCAATTCACAGACACAGAACATCTATTCTTTTGTGTATGTGTCCTCTTTAATTTTTTTCATCAATGTTCTACAGTTTTTATAGTAGAGATCTTTCAATTCTTTGGTTAAATTAATTTCTAAGTATTTTATTTTATTTGTAGCTATCATAAATGGGATTACCTTCTTTTTATATTTTTCAGTGTTTGCTATTGGTATTTAGAAATGCTAGTGATTTTCGTATGTTTATTTTGTATCCGGCTACTTGACAGAATTTATTTTTCAGTTCTAATAGTTTTTCTGTGGAGTCATTAGATTTCTCTAGATATGGCTGGGCACCTGTGGCTCAGCGGGCTAAGGTGCCAGCCACGTACACCTGAGCTGGCGGGTTCGAATCCAACCCGGGCCCGCCAAACAACAATGACGGCTGCAACCAAAAAATGTCTGGGCATTGTGGCAGGCGCCTGTAGTCCCAGCTACTTGGGCCGAGGCAGGAGACTCGCTTGAGCCCAGGAATTGGAGGTTGCTGTGAGCTGTGATGCCACAGCACTCTATCCAGGGTGACAGCTTGAGGCTCTGTCTCAAAGAAAAAAAAAAAAAGATTTCTCTAGATATAAAAGCAAACAAGAATAATTTGACTTTTTCCTTTCCAATGTAGATGCCCTTATTTCTTTCTCTTGTCTGATTGCTCTAATTAGAACTTCTAGTTCTGTTATTACTATGTCGAATAACAGCAGAAAAATTAGGCATCTTTGTCTTAAAAGAGAGGCTTTCAATTTTCCTTCATTCACTATGGTACTCACTGTCAATCTACGATAAATGACTTTTATCATGTTGGTATGGTCCTACTATACTCTATTTTTTCAAAGTTTTTATCACAAAGGGATGTTGAATTTTATCAAATGCTTTTTCAGCATCAATTGAAATGATTAGATGGATTTTGTCTATTCTGTTGATATGCTGTAGAGAGAGTCCCTGGGTTATGAATGAAATAGGTTCTATAGGCTTGCGCTTGAGTTGAATTTACATTTAAGCTGGTACATTTACCTATTACCTGTAATAGCCTCCATTCCTAAATGTGAGTCATGCGTCAGTCAGATGTTTGTAACTTGGGGACATCCTGTATCGCATGGATTGATTTGAATATGTTGAACCATCCTTGTATCCCTCAGAGGAATCCCAATTAATCATGATGAATAACCTTTTCAATGTGTTGTTGAATTCAGTTTGCCAGTATTTTGCTAGGGATTTTTGTACCTATGTTCTTCAGAGATATTGGCCTATAGTTTTTTTTTTTTGGTTTTTTTTTTTTTATGTCTTTGTCTGGTTTTTGTATTAGGGTGATTTAGGCATTGCAGAAAGGGTTTGATAGTGTTCCCTTCTCCATGATTATTCAGAATAGTTTTAAGTGGAATTGGTATAAGTTCTTCTGTGCATGCTTGGTAGAATTCAGCAGCAAAACCATCAGGTTCTGGCCTTTTCTTGCATGAAAGACTTTTTTCAGTGCTTCTATCTCATTGCTTCTATTGGCTTGTTCAGATTTGAACTTCTACCTGGAATTTTGGTAGGTTATATGTGCCTTGGAATTTGCCCATTTCTTCAAAGATTTCCAACATTATTGGTATATAGTAACTCATAGTAGTCTCTAACTTTTGGCTTTCTCTAGTATTATTTGTATTGTTTCCTTTTTCATCTCTCTCTTTTATTAAAACTTTGGTTCTTCTCTTTTGTCTAATTAGTCTGACTAAAGGTTTGTTAATTTTGCCTATCTTTTAAAAAAAACAATTTTTCATTTCATTGATCTTTTGCATTTTTGTTTCAAATTCATTTATTTGCTTTTATCTTTATTATTCCTTTTCTTCTATTAATTTGAGGTTTTATTTTCTCTTGTTTTTCTAGGTTTTAAAGATGTATTACGTTACTTGAAGCTTTTCTTTTTTGATGTAGGCACTTGTTATACACTTTCCTCTTAATACTGCTTTTATTGTATCCCATATGTTTTGATACATTGTATTTTCATTTTCATTTATTTTGACAAATTTTTACTTTTCCTTCTTAGTCTCTTCTTTGACCACTGGTCATTCAGAAGCATATTGTTTAATTTCCATGTGTTTGTAAAGTTTCCAATGTTCCTCTTATCATTAATTTCTATTTTTATTACATTGTGGTAAGAAAAAATACTTGATGCAATGTCAATTTTTTTAAATTTCTTAAGACTTATTTCATGGCCTGACTCATGTTCTACCCTTGAAAAATGATCCCTGAGCTAAGTTGAAAAATGTGTGTTTTGCAGCTGTTGAATGAAATAGTCTGTAAAAATCTATTAGGTCCATTTTTTTTCTATAGTGCAGATTAAGTTCAATGTTGGTTGATTTTCTGTTTGGATTATTCAGTGCTGTAAGTGGAGTTTTGAGGTCTCCAATGATTATGGTATTAGATTCTATCTTTTTACTTAGCTCTGATAATACTTGTTTTTTATATCTGGGTGCTCCAAGATTGGGCTGCTTGTATCTTTAGAATTGGTATAGCCTCTTTCAGAATTGACCCATATATCATTATATAATGACTCTCTATATATCTTTGCACAGTTTTTGTCTTGAAATCTATTTTTATCTGAGTGAAGGTAAGCTATCTGTGCTTTCTTTTGGTTTCCATTTTTCATGGAATATCTTTTTCCATCCTTTTATCTTTAGTCTATTTGTGCCTTAATAGGTGAAGTGAGTTTTTTACAGACAATATATAGCTAGGTCTTATTTTTTTATCAGACACTTATGACTTTTGGTAGAAAATCTAGTCTGTTCACTGTCAATGTCATTATTGATAATTAAGAACTTACTGCCATGTTGTTATTTGATTTCTGGTTGTTTTGTGATCCTCCTTTCCTTCTTTGGTTAAAGTGACTTTCTCTGGTAGAGTGTTTTAATTTCCTGGGTTTTTTTTTTTAATCTGTTTTACATTTTTTGATTTGAAGTTATCACGAGGTTTGCAAAATAATTATAACCAAATATCTTAAACATATGAAAACGTAACTCCACTTACAAATAAACAATCACAGAGAAATGTAACAGAAATCCTACTCTTTGCCTCTATCCCCCCACACTTTTAAACTATTTGTTGTTTCTGTTTATACTCTTATATCATTGATCTCTCAAAAAATTGTAGTTATTATTTTTGATAAGTTTATCTCTCAGTCTTCCTACTCAAGATTTAAGTGGCTTATACACCATAATTGCAGCAGCAGAGTATTCTCTATTTGTATACTTACTGTTACCAGTGGAGTTGTATACCTTCAGATGATATCTTCTTATTTTTCAATATGTTTTTCTTTCAAATTGAAGAACTCCTTTCAGCATTTCTTATAGTACAGGTCCTGTGGTAATGAAATCCCTCAGCTTTTATTCATCTGGTAACATCTTCATTTCTCCTTCAGTTCTTCTTCCGATAGTTTTTCACTATATAATATTCTAGGGTAAGGGTTATTTTCTTTCAGTTTTGAATATGTCATGCCACTCTCTCCTGGCCTAAAAGGTTTATATTGAGAAGTCTGCTGCTACATGTACCAGAGCTCCTATATATAGTTTTTGTTTGTTTGGAGTTTTGCTTTGTTTTACTTTGCTTTTTTCTTACTTCCCTTTAGACCTTCCCTTTGTCCATGACCTTGGGAGCTTGATTATTAAATGCTTTGAGGTAGCCTTTTTGGGATGTATCTAATTGCTCTTCTATGACTTTCATGAACCTGAATATTAATATTTCTCCAAGTTTGCAAAGTTCTCTGTTATTATTACTTTGAATAAACCTTATATCTCAATCTCTTTCTTTACCTCCTCTTGGACTTGCCCTTTTGGAGCTATTTTTTCTAAATCTTGTAGATGTGCTTCATTCTTTTTTCTCTTCTAACTATATATTTTCAAATAGACGATCTTCAAATTTACTAATTCTTTCTTCTGCTTGATCAATTTTGGTGTTGAGAAACTCTGATACTTTTCTCAGATTATGGATTGAATTTTTCAGCTCAAGAATTTTGTCTTAATTTTTATTATTATTCCGATTTCTTTGTTACTTTTATCTGACAGGCTTCCAAGTTTCTTCTCTATATTGTCTTGAAGATTTCTGATCTTCCTTAAAAGAGCTATTTTGAATTCTTTGTCTGAAAATTCACATATCTCCATCACTCTGGAATTGGTCACTGGTACCTTATTTAGTTCATTTGGTGAGGTCACAATTTCCTGGACATTCTTCATGCTTGTGGATGTTTATTGAAGTCTGAGTATTGAAGATTTAAGTATTTATTCTAATCTTTGCAGGCTGAGCTTGTTGAACCCCTCTTCCTTGAAAGGCTTTCCTTATTATTCAAAGGGAATTGAGAGTTGTGATCTAAGTCTTTGTTCTCTTCAGCCATATCAGCACTGGAGATGCCTAAAATCCAGTAATATTGTGACTCTCACAGACTCCTAGTGGTGCTGCTGCAGTGGACATGGGTAAGCTACAAGGAAATTCCCTGAATTACTATAAAAAGTTTCTCACTCTCTTCCCTCACTTCTAGCTGGGCAGCTGTAGTTGGGGGGGGAGTAATGTGTGTTCTCCCTTGTGGCCCCCTCCACTGGATTGTGCCAGAGAACACCTGAAGCCAGCCCAGCCTCACCCAAAGCTCATGCTGCCTGGATACCTTGCAGTGGTTCTCAACCTTCCTAATGCCACAAACCTTTAATACAGTTCCTCATGTTGTGGTGACCCCCAACCATAAAATTATTTTCATTGCTACTTCATAACTGTACTTTTGCTACTGTTATGAATCGTAATGTAAATATCTGATATGCAAGATGGTGGTAGGTGACCACTAAGGGGTCATGACCCACAGGGTGAGAACCTCTGCCTAATGTTTATTCAAAGTCCAAGTGTTCTTTAGTCACCACCAGCAGATGGTGAATGCTGCCAAGACTGGGTCCCTCCCCTTAGGACAATGGGTTTCTTTCTGACTCATAGTAGATCTAAAAGTACCCTCCGAAGACTAAAGCCTAGGATCAGGGTCTTCCAGAATCTTCTTGGCACTTTATTTCACAGTGACTGAACTGGTACCTAGTTACAAAACAAAATCCTCTGAACTCTTCCCTTTCCTTTCCCCAAAGAGAAGACTCTCCCCAAGATGCAATGTATGGAGTTGGGGGTGTGGTGACAGACAAATTGTCTTGGCCACTTCTACTGGTGCTTCACTGGGTCTCATGCACTCAAAGTCCACTAGCTCTGAGTGAGCCAGCCACAGAAATTGCCCAAGAACTGCAGCCTTTGTGCCCTGCCTGACTTATGCATTTATTCCAGGCCCCAGGCCACTTTTTATTAACTGGTGGTGGGTCTAGCCAGACCACTGGTTTCAAGCAGGAGGATTTCCCTCTGGCTGGGCTTGTCTAAATGTTCCCTCCATGAAGGCTGGCAGCATTCTGCCCTGTGTTATGTTTCCCTGTGACAGGGTAACCCTGAGTTCCAATGCAAAGTCTCACAATCACTTTATTCTCTCTTCATCTAGGCACACATATTCTCTCTCCATTTGGCATGCTGGCATGTCACTCCTAAGGGTAGAGGAGGGATGGCATAGGCAGTGCAAGACTGCCTTCTTCAGTCTCTCTCTCCTTGATAAAATGCTGAAACCAGGTACTATGTTCACTCACTTGATTTTTGGTTGTTCTCTTGGTGCTTTCTTACATGAATAATTATTGAATTTGGTATTTGTGCAGAGGGACAATTACTAGAAGCCATCTTGCTCCACCCACCAACCATATAAAAATTTTTAATTGATTTGGTTAATAATACATTCCATGATTCTCTTAAGTACCACAGCCACTTTGAAGATTAAAAGTAGTTATGAGAGCAAAAGCAGAGACCATTTTGTATGGAAGATAGCTTTGCAGATTATTGCTTCCATACCTGGGGAGAAAATGGAAGGATAGTGGGTACTTGTTCCTCATATCAAACTGGTGAGGGGGCGTTCACAGGAATTACTTAGAGTTTGAGAATTCTATGTATTTATGGAGACATAGTAGCCCATTTTTGCCCATTTTTGGACTTCCAGTCAGAAAATCTAGAGATTGGTATGATCTGGCCAGCAGCTTTAGAAGCAGAAGGTTGCTGATACATTATTTGGGCCAAGAATGTGTTCATTCTTTCATGGGACAGATGAGGGTTTGCCAGTATGTAAGTGGTGTTAGAGTCTCTCCTTTGGGATAGGAGCCCTCTGTGAACAGGTGCTCAAGGTGAACTAAGGTCTTGCTAAGAGCTGAGAGGAAGTAAATGACCAGTTAAATTAGGGAAACTTTCATCTGCGTCAGGGGATCTATGAGTGAGAGAATATGCAAGAGTTTCCAATGACTCCACAAAGGTGCCTACTAGAGAATTAGTTTTAAACATTTGTTGGGCTCCAAGAGAATAAAGTCATGTTACAAGAAGAGCATCTCCTTTGTCTCTTCCACCTTCTCACTGGCCTACCAAAATGAAGGAAGAGAAGAAATGCTAGGAGTGAAGCTGCCCACAGCCATTGCAGAGCAGATCCAGCTTGGAAAAGGATGGTGGGAGAAGGTTTTAACTTTACATTAAGGTTTAAGTTTTCTTATTTGACTACACATCTTCTTTATCCAATTAGGACAATGAAGTGGCTATAACTCTTTCTCTTATCTAAGGAAGAACAGAAAAGTTGTAGAGTATTACCAAGTCTTCATCCAAGGTTGTAGAGTATTACCAAGTCTTCATCCAGTAGACTATTTCTACTGAGGAGTGTAAACTAAAAATAAAATTCTAAGCAGCCCCCTGACTGAATTCACTCCCTTTTGGCCCAGGGGACTTCAGAAAAACCTTTCAACTGAGTTCTCAGCCATAATGGGCAGAGAGAACAGACATACCTCTTTATACCCCTTCCCTTCTGGCATTTAGACAAAAGAATTGACCAGCTTCAAAATTAAAATTGACATCATAAAATTGACAAAACAGACTTTGTGGCAATAAGATACCACATTATAAACAAGAACTAAAACCATGCCAGGTAAAGGTTAAGTTAGAATTTATAATTCATAAAATCTAGTTAAACAGGTCTTTTGTTTGCTGGCATGGTATCACATGACAGATAACAGAGCCTTCCCTTATCTTAACTTAGGCATTTCTTCCTACTGACTCCAAATTTTTAGACAAAGTTTAACTCTTTCAGTCAACTGCCAATTAAAGAATCCCTAAATCCACCTATGACTTATAAGCTCCCACTTTGAGATGCTTTACATTTTGGGGACAAACCAATGAATACCTTCCACATACTGATTTGCTTGCAATTCTATCTGCCTCTCTGAAATATATAAAACCAATCTATAATCCAACTGCCTTGGAACCACTTACTCAAAGTTTCTTGGGTTTGTGTATTCTTGGACCACAACTCCTCAGCTTGCTCAAAATAAACCTCTTTAAATTGTTTTATAGATTTTGTTTTTTCTGTTACTACTAAAATATCATTTGGACAGTGTGCATTTAACAAGGTTACTTCTATGATTACAATCCCTATATGCACATCAATTCCAAAGTGTGGGAAATGGGCAAAACTTATGCTTAACTAAAATATCTGGCACCAATTAGTCCAACAATATAAGTGAATCAAGAAAGGGAAAACTAAAGAATAAACCAGGGAAATTCCCTAAATTTATGGGGATCATTGAGTGATTCCCTAGGGAAATGAGAGCACAACTTCTAAAATACTGAGATTTGAACATCATTCAAGTTAGAAAACCCAGTCTCCACTCTAACTTTTGTCTTTCCCTCACTCTCCATAGGTAGGCAGTTGTCACCTCCACTCAAGTCTACTTCAACAACATTCCGCATCAGTCTCTCTCCATTCTCACTGCCCTGGTTTCATTTCTCAAGTTCTCACTCCTGGGCCTCCTAGCTGGGCCTTCTTCCACAAGATCTAACAACAATCATTCTTTACTCAACTTCAAGAGCTAAGTATATTTTTCATGCACAAGTTTGCACATGTCATTCTCAGCTTGAAAAAACTTTTAGGGCACCTCATTTAGAAGATAAAAATCTGTACATTTTTGCATGGCATTCAGGGTTCTCCAATGTCTAGCATTCGTCCACACCACTGTATTCATCACCTATTCCAGCTCACATGTGTTCATGCACACACACCCACACACATACTCCTCAATGCTCCTATCATGCTAGACTAGTTGACATTTTGCCCAAATAGGTCCTATATAATCTTGTCACTGTGTTTTTCCTACCATTTTGACTTCGGTCTGAAATGCTCTTTCCCCAGCCTTGCCTTGCATGCACTTTCCTTCCTTCTCTTTTGGAAACCCTATTCATTATTCTAGGCCCAGCTTATATCAGAGCCCTGTGAAGCATTTTTCTGGTCTCCAGTCAGAATATCATTCCTTCCTCTGTACCTCAACTATTTTTTTAACTACATTTATTTCCACTACTTATTTCCATTCCAACCTGTAGATCATTTTTGTTTGTCAGTCTCCTCCACTAGTTAGTAAACCTTTTGATAGCTTACTTATAATAGACACTCAATAGATATTCATTGAAATGAAATAAATGCTACTGACCAAAGCCATTTCCTCTATCTCTTAATTTTTCTAGAATATACCATTCTCAGGTTTTATTATCTGCTGCTTTCTATTTCAGCTGAAATGACTTAAAAAGAGCAATAAATTTCTTTTAAAGAACTCAAGACCAATTTTAAAAAATATAAAGTAGGGATACAGAATTTTAAAATGTACCTCTTTTTTAACTAAGTACTGCTAAGGTAATACATTAATTTCTAAGAACAGAGACTTGCTTCTCTATTTGAAATAGAGCCCTGTTTCTTCTTTCTTTTTTAAAGCAACTTAGAAATATATTGTCTTTATAAGATACCCAATAGTTCTGATCACAATGAAAAACATTTTTTTTCATTTTATAGAATCAACAATGTACCATTTTTTTAAAGAGCTAATTTAGGTATTACCCTTTAAAATGCACCCTCTTATGGAGTGGAGCAAAGATGACATGATAAAAAAATTCTTAACAGAATTTAGAATTTAGGAACCCATAACCTAGAGTCCACTTCAATATTCCATTTGCAGGGTACTCCAACAAAAATAAAATCATTCCCTTCTCTATAGCAAGCATAGAACTAACCTCACCATACTAAGAGCTCTATGCTCTTTTTCTCTATTGAATTTTGGGTGTCTTGAGAACAAAAACCATCTCATCCATGCCGACCCCCCTAAGTACAATGATTAGCACTTTGTAAGCTGTAAATATAATTTGGGGGGTCTTGAGAACAAAAACCATCTCATCCATGCTGACCCCCTAAGTATAATGATTAGCACTTTGTAAGCTATAAATATTAACTAGTTAAATGAAAGAACAAAAAAATGACAATAAAATCTAACAGCGATTTAGTGTAATGGAAGGAAGAGGGGCTTTAGAGTCAAAAGATGATTAGAAATATTACTTTATATTTTATAAAGCACTTTCACATGCAAAGCAGAAGAATCTTATGAAATAATACAGTAGCCACTACTACTATTGGTAAAATATTTCTGTCTCTCTGCTCTGCTATCATTGTGTTGTATTTCCTGACCAGTTGGAGGACCATGTGACTAGATAGTTATCATCTCCAGACTACAGCACTCAGTTGATGATGTAAAATCTTTTCCAGCAATAGAGACAGGCATTATTCAATATGCTCTATAGACATGTATCCCTGAATAACTAAGACAAGCACCATTCCCACCCTCTCTAGCAATCTTGATTGACACTTTGCTTAGGTAATTGATTAAAAAGACTGAGAGGGAGAGGAGCCAAGATGGCGGTCTGTAGCCAGCTTTCCACAGAGGCTCCTGTCCAGAAGGAACGTTAAAGGACTGAAATTTAGCAAAAAAGCCGATGGTTTGGATTTGAGACAAAAGAGAAGGTTGAAGACCACACATCAACCCTGCTGGGGTGACCTGCGACCCCAACAATTGTTGATGCAAACAACAGCTCAGACTTCAATCCAGAGTAACTGATTCTCTAGGGTAAGACAGAGACCAGCTGAAAAGACAGAGCCACTTAACCCCACCACACCAAGAAGTTCCCCAGTTTCACAAGCAGTAGCACTGTACGGGTCCTTGGCAAAACCCTTGAGAAAAGGTACATACATCAGTCCCAGCTTTCAGGCAAAGGACTGGTCAATCACTACTCCTAGAACCCCAAAACCAACTTGTCCTTATCTACTCATCCAGCCAAATGGTATAAAATAATCATGGGGCGGAATCAGTGGAAAAGCTCTGGAAACATGAGCAACCAGAGTAGATCAACCCCCCCCCAAAGGAACAATTTGGCAGACGCATATGACAATCCTATGCATAAACAGATGGCTGAGATGTCAGAAATCGAATTCAGAATTTGGATTGCAAACAAGATCAATGAAATAGAGGAAAAGTTGGATTTAGAAATTCAGGGTATATTTCAAAAATTGTCTCAAGAAGTCAAGGAATTCAAAGACAAAATGACCAAAGATTCTGAAACATTGAGACAAGAAGTTGCAGCCCTCAAAGATCTGAGAAACAAAGTAGAATCCCTCAGCAACAGAATGGAGCAAGCAGAAGAAAGGAATTCTGACATTGAAGACAAAGCTTTTGAACACTCCCAAACCTACAGAGAGGAAGAGAAATGGAAGGCAAAAACGGATTATTCTTTTAGACGGCTCTGGGATGATTTGAACAAAACCAATATTCACCTTATACGGATACCTGAAAATGACAAAGTGGCGTCACAAGGCACAGAGTCTCTTCTCTATGAGATTATGAAAGAGAATTTTCCAGACATGCCTAGAGATAGGCATGAAATTCAGATAGCAGACAGTTTCAGAACTCCAGCATGACTCAACCTGAATAAGACATCCCCCAGGAACATTATAATTAAGTTCACTAAAGTTAATATGAAGGAAAAAATTTTGAAAGCAGCCAGACACAAGAAATCTATAACCTACAAGGGGAAGAATATTAGAAGATATTCTCTGATAGATCTCTCTGATCAAAACTTTCAAGTGAGAAGAGAATGGTCATCGATTTTTAATCCTCTAAAACAAAATAACTTGCAACCCAGGATCTTGTATCCAGCTAAACTGAGTTTCATTTATGATGAAGAAATTAAATACTTTAATGGTATAAACATGTTGAAGAAATTTGCCATAACTAAACCAGCTCTCCAGGATATTCTCAGACCTATTCTCCATAACAACCAGCGTAATCCCCCAATGCAAAAGTAAACTCATCCAGAAACATTTTATCAAATTCCAACTCACACAGCAACAAAAGGATTAAAAATGTCCACTAGATCTTCTCAAGATTTATCATTGGTTTCAATTAATGTGAATGGTTTAAACTATCCTCTAAAGAGGCATAGGTTGGCTGACTGTATACAAAAACTCAGACCAGATATCTGCTGCATACAAGAATCACATCTTACCTTAAAAGAAAAATTTAGACTCAAGGTGAAGGGATGGTCATCTGTATTCCAGGCAAATGGAAAACAGAAAAAAGCAGGTGTTGCAATCTTATTTGCAGATACAATAGGCTTTAAGCCAACCAAAGTAAAGAAGAAAAAAATGGGCATTTCATATTTGTTAAAGGTAATACTCAATATGATGAGATTTCAATTATTAATACTTATGTGCCCAACAAGAATGCACCTCAATTTATAAGAAAAACTCTAATAGACATGAGTAACTTGATTTCCTCCAGCTCCATAGTAGTTGGAGATTTTAATACTCCTTTAGCAGTGTTGGATAGATCCTCTAAGAAGCCAAGTAAAGAAATTTTAGATTTAAACTTAACCATTCAACATCTGGATTTAACAGACATCTACAGAACATTTCATCCTAATAAAATTGAATACACATTCTACTCATCAGTTCACGGAACATACTCAAAAATTGATCACATCTTAGGTCACAGGTCTAACCTCAGAAAATTTAAAAGAATAGAAATTATTCCTTCCATCTTCTCGGACCACCACGGAATAAAAGTTGAACTTAACAATAACAGGAATCTGCAAACTCATACAAAAACATGGAAGCTAAATCACCTTATGCTGAAGGATAGATGGGTCATAGACAAGATTAAGAAGGAAATTACCAGATTTTTGGAACAAAATGACAATGAAGACACGAATTATCAGAACCTCTGGGATACTGCAAAGGCAGTCCTAAGAGGGAAATTTATAGCACTGCAAGCCTTCCTCAAGAAAACGGAAAGAGAGGAAGTTAACAACTTAATGAGACATCTCAAGCAACTGGAGAAGGAAGAATATTCCAACCTCAAACCCAGCAGAAGAAAAGAAATAACCAAGATTAGAGCAGAATTAAATGAAATTGAAAACAAAAGAAGTATAAAACAGATCAATAAATGAAAAAGTTGGTTTAAAAAAAAAAAAGACCAAAATGACTTTATAAATGAAGCATCTGATATTAAGGAGTTAAACAACCTTTTGTACTTAGAAAAATCGAAGGGAGCAAGGTAAGAATCTGCTGTGTCAGTAAAAGCTTATAAAGGAAGATAAGGATAGAGAAAAGAAGCCCACCGCTGAAATTAGAAAAATAATAAGGACTTTTTTTGTATACCTGCCTCAGCCTAAAAGGAAAGAAAGGGCAGATGTAAGCCCACGGACGAGTGGAAGTCGTGTTAAATCAACGATTAATACAAAATGATTAATCCACATGCTGAGCTGCACTCACACAGAAAAAGAAAGGCGAGAAGCCTGGGACAATTAGGAGCTAGCGCAATATGATCAGAAAACCACCGGGGAGCTGCTGCCAGAATCGGGGAGGGCTCGGGCAGCTGAGATGCAAGCAAATTAGCAGGGCTGGTTTCCAGAGGGCCGGTGGAATCAGTAATGAACCTGGACCTGCCACAGCTGACTTGTCAGGGAGAACAGCACAGTGGAGTCCCCAGGGGCTGCCACGAGCAAAAGCGCAGCTCCAAATTTCTCAAGAGGTCCAGGAAATTAGTGGCCAGTGCCAAGAAATACTAGCGTCAAACTGTATCTGTGCGAGTGCACGGTGATGTGTGTAAATGCACGCTATCTGTAAGTTAGTGCTACTGAGAGCAAGGCCGATCTGTTTACATAACTGCTAAAACGGAGAGATAGGATAGAGCACACCAGCCATAAAATTGGCGTGCTTGTTTAATTGAGCCTCAGTGACGACAGACTAGAATAAGTCCTTTAAGAACTCACAGGCCTAAGGTTAATTAGAGTTACTGAAAATAATTACCTTTAATTTGTCACTTACCACATACCAAGCAATTTGCTAAATACTCTACATATAATCTTACTGAATCCTCAGAACCCTTACAATGTAAGTTTATTCTCATTTTAGGGCTCAAAGTGATTAAACAAATTATCTAAACTCATTGTTGATGGATGGCAGAGGAAAGACAACCCAGACTGTCTGCCAATGAGCAAGCTCCAGTCCTACCACCAGCCCACCCAGGGTGGAACCTTGAGAGGATCCCTTCACCTCCTAGGCCTTCACTATGTCCATGTGACATGCAGTGGAACAGGGTGTCCCTGGGAGTCCTCTGACAGTGTATGGGCAGGATCTACGGTAGAAAGAACAAAGGCTCAGAACTTGAGCGGCACTGAGTTTAGGCTTCTCTAGGGCTGTGATGCTGGATAACCTAGCCCAACCTCAGTTTCCACATTTCCAATTTAAAAATGAGGAAAATCACACCTAACTCAGAACAATTGTAAAATTCAACAAGGTATCTCAGTGGGTACCTAGCAGCTTTAATAGTCTATGATTTTATTCTAGTTGTAAACTAACCTGATTAATTACATGACAACCAAAAGATAAAATAGTAATTCATGAAAGAAAATATTTTCAAAATTAATATGGCAAGTTAAATTTATTGAAAAATTATTAGTTTCTAAATGTGTTATAAACTGTGATATGCTGGAATAATGAATGACTTTTGAGGGGTATTGAGCCTCTTACTTTCCATAATTTAGAGAGAAAAGTTATGAAGGTTTTATTCCCATAAGTCTCTCAAAATTGAATTCTGAATTTAATAGTAGATTCCAGAGCCTCTGAGGATAATGAGGAAATTATCTTGTAAAGGGAATCTGTTTTCAATGACATAAAATATCATGTGTCACCCCAATTGCTTCTAATGAAGGGGATGCATTCACATAACGGAAATATTTGGGGAATTCTATGTCATTTTGTCCTAGGACAGGGAACTTCTATTTTTTCAGATTCTGCGAGCATTTGTGTTCATAACTTCTTCCCCACACCAATTCAAAATCCTTTATTAGTCATCATTTACTTCAAGAGAGCAGACTCAAACACAAATTGAATTTTGGCAATTTCTTGATATCCCTTATCGTACTCGATTCGGTCAAAATCAGTCCTCCCGTCAGCCAGTTATTGTGGAATCCACACAGGCGAACAAACAGGAAATGCCAGATGGCTGAATCAGAACAAAAAGTGAACTTCATTCCCCCACCAAAAACGTGGAAACAAAGGAAGTTTAACAGTAACCAAGATTGACATTTCCTGCTTTCTTAATGATGAAATAGGAACGAGAGAATAGTAATTTCAGTTAATCTACACTGAGCACTTACTATGTAGGCCTTTTCCTAAGATTCAGAATTCATAGTACTCAGAGGCATCATACAATGCTCAAAACAACCCCATAAGGTGAAGGGTGCCTGTTACCTCATTTGACAGCGGATGAGACTGAAGCGTAGATAGGGAAATAACTCCCCAAGATCTCACAGTCAGTCGGTGGCAGAGAGGTGTTTTAACCCAGGCTGTCCTGCTCTGGAGCCCAAGCTTTCAACCACCGAGCTGTGTCTGTGCCACTTCCTGAGTGGTCAGGGCTAACTCCTGTCCTGGCTTGGCCCCAGATGCCAAGATTTTAATTGCCATTTATTTTATAAGGTAGTACTTTTATTAACAGTAATAACACATATATTTGTGTAGTGTTTGCTGCTCAAAAACATTTGATACACATGTATTCCCTAGGCCTTTTGACATAGCAGGCACAAACACAATTAAATTCTGTTGGGGAAATAGGCTCCGTGACACGGAGTGATTTGTCACCCAGCTCACCAGTGGTGTGAAAAGGACTTAAATCCAGGACTTCTGACTCCAAGTGCAGTTGCTGCTCCTCTTCTTGCAGTCTACCCTGGGAAAAAATCAAACCTCAGAATTCACCAGCAGGTCTGCAGCCACCGGGAACTAGTACCTCATAGCACTTCTTGGACAGCAAAATTGATTCTCATTGAGCATTTATTTTTCTGCCAAAGATTATGTCAAGCATTTCATTTTATTAATCTTATTTAAACCTCTGCCTTAACTCTGTGTCTTAACCCTGAGTTTAGTTATCATTTGTATTTTAAAAGTGAGGGATTTGAAGCTCAGATAGATTAAGCAACTCATCCTAGGCAACATAGCTTCTAATTGACCTGAGAGCCACCTGACCTTAGCTTGGCCTGGCATTTGATTGCAAAACCAGTGTTCTTTAACTTTAAGCAATAAGCCTGATGAGGTCAGACAAGGTGGTGTCCTTCTAGAACCTATAGAACTGCTGGCCACTGTCAGTTTGCAACAAAGCCCTGACATGCTATATTAGGTATCTACTGCTGTGTGATGATATTACCACAAACTTAGCAACTAAAACAACACACATTTATCATCTTGCAGTTTCTATGGGGCTGGAATCCAGATACAGACTGACTAGGTCCTTGCAAAGTTGCCATTAAAGTGTTTGCCAAGTCTGTGGTCTCATCTCAAAGCTTGATTAGGGAACAATCCATGTCCAAGTATACTCGGTTGTTGGCAGGATTCAGGTCCTTATGGGATGTCAGAATGGACTCAGTTTCTTGCTAGCTGCTGACCTGAGTTTACCCTCAGTTCCTACATAGTGTTTAGTGGGAAGCCATCCTCAGGTCCTTGACACATGGGCCTCCACCACATGGTTTCCTGTTTCCTCAAACACTTCTAGGGTCTCTTAGCATGACAGTTGACAATCTTATGTGACGTAATCAACTTTGCCATATTCCATCGGTAGGAAGCAAGTCATAGGCTCTCCCCACTGTCAAGGAGAGGGATTACACAGATGCAAGCTCAGGAAGCAGGGTTCATTAGGGACTATCCCAAAGTTTGGCTAGGACCAATCCCTTCTGAAGGCCAAACACAAGTCTATGCTATGAAGAAGAGATGTTTGGTTTGAGGGAAAGACAGAGATGATGGTCCCCTCTCTCAAGACACATTGAAAATCAAACAAGGGGTGGCCCTATGGCTCAGTGAGTAGGCCGATGGCCCCATATACTGAGGGTGGTAGGTTCAAACCCAGCCCCAGCCAAACTGCAACAAAAAATAGCTGGGTGCCTGTGGTCCCAGCTACTGGGGAGGCTGAGGCAAGAGAATCGCCTAAATCCAGGAGTTGGAGGTTGCTGTGAGCTGTGACACCACGGCACTCTACCGAGGGTGACAAAGTGAGACTCTGTCTCTTAAAAAAAAAAGAAAGAAAGAAAAAGAAAATCAAACAAGAGAGCAACTCTCTGCTTTTTTGATAAAACAAGGACTCATCTGTATCCTAATCCACACTATAAAAAGTAGTGCACAAATAATTGTGAAGATTTCACACGGATAACCGAAGGGCCAAGAGAAGATGTTCATGACTTCAGGACTGGGCAAAGTTAGCAGATAAGAATTCGTGGCTCAAAGGAGTAGGGCACCAGCTCCATATGCTAGAGGTGGCAGGTTCAAACCCAGCCCCAGCCAAAAAAAAAAAAAGAATTCGCAAACGTGGGCACCTCATAAGGGGCAAAACCACAGTCCGCAAATAAGATGTTCCATAGACCCTTTTTGGTACAAAGCCTTGAGAAGTTGGGAAAGTGGAGCTGAGCATGCTATGTTTGCAAGAAGCAGTCTGTCAGGATAGCAGGAGGAAAGAGAGAGACTCTATATTGGGAACATCCTCCCGTGCCAATCTAGTTTGGCTGGAGAGGAATGAAGATGGGAGGAACACACACACCATCCTGTCATGACGGAGATTCCTGCTGGCCCAGAGCAGGGCTCTGCCCCTTCCTACACACAAATCTCTTCTACATAGTTCATCCAGAAGGGCTTCACCTAATTCAAAGATGATTATCAGCATAAAGGAATGAGCACAAGGCTCATAAAGGCATTAAAAGAAAAAAAGGATAAAAGCAATCGAAAAAGCAAAAGCACTTGAAAACACATGCATAAGAAAACTATTGATGAAAATTTTGCCACATCATAATTAAAAAATAATAACAATGAGCTAACTATCTCCTTAAAAATAAGTCTTTAGAACAGAGATGAAAGAATTGAAGGAAAACGTGGGGCAAGATAGAAGTTGAAATATAAGCTAGGGGGAGGGAACCATGTGAAAACTATCATTTAACCAAAAGCAAATTGAAAACAAAATAAATGCAAAGAAACCCTGTTGAAAACACAGCAAGGGACTTGAAGGACAGGAATGAGAAAAAGCAAAGAAAAGGGAATGGAAATTTTTTAAAAATGAAATCAAAGTAAATACATCTTAAGGACGATAATGGAGGGAAAAAAACATTTGATGTTTTATGAAAGGTAAACATAGTAAGTAAAAAAATTTGATGTTTTATGAAAGGTAAACATAGTAAGTAAATTAAAAAATATGATACAAACAAGGGACAAAACATTATCTTTAAAATACAGTTCAATAAAACTTTACAGTAATTAAAGAAATTCTGGCTCTGCCCATTGAAAGACAAATTGTCCCATGACCAACAACAGAAATGCTGTTACTAGATCTCAAAGCAAAGAATCTTCTGGCAGTTAGACAAAAAGACTGAGTCAACTAAACAAAGAGAAAAACAAAAAATGGGCTGAACAATAAGAAGTGGGCTAAGCAAATTAGAGAAAAACAAAACCATTTAAGTGAAAAGTGCTTCCAAAGTCCTTGGAAAGATGGGACCCAACAATAAGACAGCAGGAAAGTCTTTTATGAACACGTTAGAACTCAGGTACTTAACCGTAAGTCCTTCTTGAAGAAAGTATGAGGACAAACTTCTATTAAGAAACTGGACTAGGGTGGGAGAGGATAACTACATGTAGCTTTTTGATAAATAGTCCAAATTGCGCTCAAAGGACAGACGTGGCTTTAGTAATCAGAAACACTTGCGTTTTCAGATGCAATTTTGCTTGATTGCGTTGTACTTGGAATGTCTACTTGGATCTATGTGGTATATGTCATACTTTGATGTAGTATACCTTGCTTGACTTTGTTCCTATGATCTGAAAAACTTCATTGCATAATAAACTAAATGTTTGTAAAAACGAAAACAAAATTTTAAAAGTTATGGGAGAAATTGTAGTACAAGGTAAAGAACGAGATTGAACCCACAACTTAAAGTCAGTCTAAAGTAGCTGTGGACACTAATTCCAGAACAGACTGAAATGTCATGAACTTTACAACGCAGGTGTGAAATAATTAATGATGTTTAGGATAGTAATGAGGAAGAATGGTGGCAGATAGTGTAAGTATTAATTTCTTTATCTTTGACAGTCAGGTGAAAAAATGTACTATTTAAAGCTGCTAAACCAAGCTATAGATGTGTAAGTACATTGGAAAAGTAGGAAGTTAAACACTATGAAGAATTGTATAGGTAAATGGAAATTGAATGGTGTAGAAGACATAGGATAAGGGGAGAAAGAAGAAGCATAAACATGTTTTTTGCGTGTTGAATACATCAAAAGACTATCTGCATATATTAGTATATTATACAAAGCTATAGATACAAAATGACTGCAAGAACAAAATACATAAAATAAAAATATACAGATACTGTATATAATATAACTATAACTATAGTTGTGATGGTTAATTTACATCTGACAACTTAGCTGGGCCATGGCACCCAGATATTTGGTCAAAAATTATTCTGGATGTTCCTGTGAGAGTGTTTTTTGAATGAGATTAACATTTAAATCGGTAGGCTTTGAGTAATACAGATTATCACCCATAATGTGGGTGGGCCTCATTCAATCAACTGAAAACCTTCCAAGACCAAAGGAGGATCTTCCCTTCCCCTACAGGCAGCAAGATGGGATTCTGTCAGTAGGCTGCCTTTGGACTTGAACCGCATGGGGGTCTCCAGCCTACAGTCCCACCCTTCACAATCGCATGAGCCAGTTCTATTTTTTTTTTTTTTTGCAATTTTAGTTATTTATTTATTTATTTACATCTTTGTTATTTCCAAAGGAATGAATTTCTTTTTTTTTTTTATTAAATCAGAACTGTGTGCATTTATGGTATACAAGGTGCTGATTTGATATACAATGTGGAATGCTTCCATCAAACTGATTGACATAACCATCACCTCACTTATTTGCTGTGGTAAGACATTTATACTCTACTCTTAATAGTTTTGAAATGCACCATTGCATTGTGCACAATAGATGAGATCCCACCAAATAACTTCCATCCCTCCTCTTATGCTCTCTCCTCTCCTCCCCTTGCCTCCTCGTCACTTCTTCTTCCAGGACTATAGTTGTGTTTTATCAGTCTCTCTCTCTCTCTCTCTCTCTCTCTCTCTCTCTCTCTCTCTCTCTCTCTATATATATATATATATATATATATATATATATATACACATATATATAAATATATATATATTTTATATATATTTTATATTTTATATATATAAAATGCAGGAACATATACTATTGGTTCTATTTCTCTCAATAACCCTTACTAGTATTATCTAACTATCTATCCATAACTCTATGAAAACTGAGATGATAATTTTTTCGGAATCCAAAAAATCTCAAGAGATACTTACAAATGTTGACGATTTATTAGGCCCAAAGAAAGTCTCGACATAATGCAAACCATAGACAGATTATGGTGAACATTCTCTGATTATGATGCAATAAAACTAGAATCTATTAGCAAAATTAGAAAAAGTAAGAAAACCATTTTTATGTAATACTTAGTTCAAAGAGAGAAAGTGAAATCTTATGTTATCAACAAAATAGCAGCAATCAAAGAATTGTCAAAATCTATGTGCAGTGCTCAGAAGAAATTGTATAATTATATTAACAAATAAAAAGAAAAACTATGCTTGGCTGTACCTGTGGCTCAAGGAGTAGGGCGCCAGTCCATTATACTGGGGGTGGTGGGTTCAAGCCCAGCCCCAGCCAAAACTGCAAAAAAAAAAGAAAGAAAAAAAAAGAAAAACTATGCTTATATAATATTTTCATAATAAATAAGAAAATATACTTAAACTTACATTAAGAAATATGAAAGAATAATAATGTAATGACTCTAGGAGATAAAGAAAGAATTAAAAAATCATGCCAAAAAGCATAAAGATGAAAACGTCATAGATGAAAACAGAAATAAATAATTTGGAAGAGATAATAAAAATAAGGAGAAAATCTGTTTTGTTTTCTTTTCAGAAAAATAAAATATTCAAGCCATGAACTAAAATTTAGAAAAACAGAGTATATAGAAAAAGCTTTCTTAAGCAAAGTGAAAATTGAAAAGACATTTTTGTAAGACTCATAAACTATACCTAAAATTTGTTAAAATATTAGCGGGGAAATGCCACTTAAAAGGTCAGAGGCAATTGACAAACTGGCTTAAAAAAATTCAACTCAAATAACAGACAGAGGCTAATTACTAGCTAAAGAGCTCCTACAATCAATAAAATGTCAACAACTCAATTTTTTAAAAGAACGAAGAGCATAAACACTAAGTGAATTATAGATGTCTCATAAAAATAGAGAGAGGCTTGACCTCATTTATAACAGAAATGAAAATTAAAACTCTAACAAGTTATCTTTTTTATCAGCTAGACCATTTAAGATCAAAGTATTCGGAAACGTGTTATTGATACTGGCAACAATGTAAAGAAACAGACAGCCCCCCTCACACGCTAGTAGTTATGTAAATTGGTAAAATCTCTATTGAAAGGAGTATCTATCAAAACTATAAAGACATATGTCCTTTGACTCAGCAATTCTACTTCTAGGATTTTATCCTATATATACAGGAGCACACATGTGAATTAGGTGTACATTATTTATTCCTTGAAGCATTGTTTGTGAAAGCAGTCTTTTGGAAACTAAACATCTATCAATAGAGGACTTTAAAATATATATATAATATATCCTATGTTCAATATATTCTATAATAATTGAATACTTCCATGTATGGCTGTTAAAAAAGGAATGAGATGGCTGAATGTGAATGGGTAGGAACTAATCTCCAAGGTATTATATAAACAGTATATTGTTAAATGAAAAAGACCAAAGTATAAAACAGTTAGTTCAAAATGCCAACATTTGCTTTTTAAAACCATAAGAAACTGGTGGCACCCATAGCTCCCTACCCGTAGTGGGTAAGGTGCTGGCCACATACACCCAGGCTGGTGGGTTCAAACCCAGCCTGTACCAGCTAAAACAACGACAACTGCAAAAAAAAAAAAAAAAATGGCCAGACATTGTGGCAGGCACCTGTAGTCCCAGCTACTTGGGAGGCTGAGGCAAGAGAATAACTTAAACCCAAGAATTTGAGGCTGCTGTGAGCTGTGACACCACAGCGCTCTACCCAGGGCCACAGCTTGAGACTCTGTCTCAAAAAAAAAAAAAAACATATACACATATTTTCTGCACATGCGTAGAATGTGAGTGGAGGATACACAAGAACCCAGTAATAGCAATTGCCTTCAGAGAAGGAAACCAAGAGGCAAGTTCAAGAATGGGAGATGGTCCACCATTTCCACCAGCATTTTTGACCATTTTGACCAAAAAGCATTTTTACTTTTTTTTACCATGCCCATGTATTATTTACTCAAAAACAAATGACTAGATGTTTAAAATAGAGAAAATTTTATGAGAGCGTGCATGTGGGATTTGAGCTGTAAGCAAATTGGCTCAGAATGATTTATGCTCTCCTCCCTACTGGTATAATTCAAGATCCATGTCTGTAATTCTTAAAGATTTAAAAATCAGTCCTGTACAGTTTGGGATGTGCCAATTAGTCAGCTCTTGTGGGTCTTCAACTTAAGCCCCATCCTAATACAATGTCATTGTTGGTACCAGGATCTGTGGAAACAAGGAGACATAATCTAGAAGCTTAGGAGGGAATGAGGAAAAATGGGCTGGCTGAGGGTTTGTGGCGGGCCGGAGGCCAATGCTGTGTTCTTGAGAGACTGGTGAGCAAGCTGCCCTACCCTTGCAAAAGAAGGGTGCCCATTCCATTTCTTATCCCTCTCCCTAATTCAAGTCACCCTTAAACAGATTGAAGGAAGCACATCCGCACACCAGGACTAAAGCTCTGTCCTTTCTCAAGGGCAATAAACATCATTTATTTGGGTTTTGTTGGTTCCAAAATCCATTGTCTCCCGAAATCTAATTTTCTCTGTTCCCTAAGCTTATTCGGGGCTCCATGGAACAGAAATTAGTACAAGGTTGCAGAGTCTGCATGCAGGCTGGAACACGAGGGGGTCAGTCCATCTTAATAACCTCATTAATGATCAGAAGGAG
Organism: Perodicticus potto; assembly: GCA_963574655.1. Taxonomy (NCBI): domain Eukaryota; kingdom Metazoa; phylum Chordata; class Mammalia; order Primates; family Lorisidae; genus Perodicticus; species Perodicticus potto. The sequence continues at coordinate 23,443 of CAUYRH010029770.1, forward strand.
GAGGTGGAAAAACTATGAAAATAGACAGCCTGGTTGGGAACAGGTGGTAACATTTCTGAAAACGTCCTCTGCTTTTATTCTCACATTATTAGCACCCAAAGTATTGTTTCTTGTAGAATTTAATCCTCAAGGGTGTTAGTTTTTTTTTTTCTTTCCAGATGTGCCATCAGCTCCAATGAAGAAAGCACTATTACCGCAGAGCAGAGAGTCTTGCAAGGACAAGGAGGCAGCACTTTTCAAGGGCACTCAAGAGAAAGCCGCCTGGCCAACTCATTCAGCCTCCACTGGGTGCTACTCTCTGGATTAGAGCAACTAGATTAAGTAGGAATAGGTTTTCCTAGATAAACCATTTCTGTCCGCCTGCCCCTCGGGTGTACTCCTGAGTTGTTTTTTTTTCTTTTTTTGTATGAAAGATCTTTATTGGCAGAGGATGCTGCAGAGCAGCATTAAGGAGGAGAGAAGAGAGAGAGAGAGAGAGCGACGGGGGAAGAGAGGAGAGGAGAGAAGGTAGAGAGGGGGCGGAGAGAGAGAGAGACGAGACGCACAGGAGGATAGAGGGGGAGAGAAAGAAAAGAGCTACTCCTGAGTTCTTATTAGAAAGCATAAAAATAAGTTCATCCTTTTATCTGTTGAGTAAAATACTTACTAAGCACATACTGAACACTGGCAAGTGGAAAGGAGGAGGCCTGTGGCACCAGATACCACTGCATAATAAATGCAAGGCCTGTCCCTGCCCACCTGGAGTTTACAGCCCACTGGTAAGATGTAAACAACATGAGTGAAAACGACCAGAGAAGGTGTGAGTATGCACTTGACTTCACACACCTAAGCTCATGGGCAGACAGATTTCCCTACATTCACGCTCTGCTGGAAGAGTCTCTAGAAGTTCAGGGCACAACTGGCTTGTACCAGCCTACTGTACCACCTTCCTCAGCCAAGCTGCAACATCATTTTCAAAAAGATATATATATAATATATAAAGAATATATATATATATATAGGATACTTGATATTCTCCTTAAAACCTAGATAGAAAAAGAAGTGCTCTGGAAACAGTTATTTTTTTTATTGGTAGGCTGGGGGTGTCAGTTTAACAATCCCCACAGGCTCCCTTGGGAAGGTGGAAAGCTGATTCGGAGCAGGGATCAAAGTGGCAGAATGATGGTGAGGAATCTCTTTGGGTTTTCTATCTGTATCTGTAAGTCTGAGAACTGAAACCTGAGAAAATGTGACTCTGATCTTCCTTCCTACATAATATTAATACAAAGCATTGTCTTTTACCTCCAGAAGTGCCATAGGGATTTGGAGAAGGAAAAGGTCAGTGGGGGCTGGGGTCCTCATCTAGGAAAGAGTTGGAGTTTGAGCTGACCCAGAAGCCAAAGAGAGGCCTGAGAAGGGATTTGAAGCAAGCTAACCACATATACTCACCCTTGGAGGCCAGGATGGAGTTAGTCTAAGAGGAAAGTTGCGGAGGGACAGAGAGAGCCATTTGTGAAGGGGAGGGCTTGGGACAGCCCTTTCACAGGGGCCAACAGGATTAGAATGTTTATAGGTGTACAAACAACCTAAATGCCCATCAACCCAGGAATGGATTAATAAACTGCAGTATATGTATACCATGGAATACTATTTAACCATAAAAAGAAATGAGACCTTATATCTTTTCTATCAACCTGGATGGAGTTGAAACATCTTGTTCTTAGTAAAGAATCAGGAGACTATAAACACAAGTATCCAATGTACTCAATACTAATATGAAGCCAGTAGATGATCTAATACACACCACATAAGAAAAAAACTCAATTTAATTCAAGATGGAGGCTGAGGGAAGGAAGAAGAGGGGGAGAAGAGGGGGGATTTGTGTGCTCCCACTTAATGGGCATAATGTGAGGGTATGTGGCATGCCTTCCCGGGGCAGGACCCAACTTCAACAGGGACTATCCTAACAAATGCAAACATTGCAACCTAATTCTTCCTACCCTCAAATTAACCTGTAACAACAACAACAACAAAAAAGATTTGTACCCTCTCTACTGGGCAAACTCATTTCCATTCTGAATTTATCCTAGTGATTGACAGCTACTGGTAAACATCTGAGACCTAGGGCCCTGAACTCAGAGGAACAGAGTTATAGTTTGCTGCAACACTACTGGTGGTTCCATATCATTGACTAATTGTACAGTTCTTAGACAAATTGTCTAGTTCTCCTGATCTATAAATGGAGAGTTTTCTATTTGGCAGCATTTTTTAGATGTTCAAATAGAAATATACAAACAATGTGTGATACACAGTAGTGTTGGGGACCAGCCCCAAACTGTGTGTGGGTTCCCTCTCAGTGGCTGGTGGAGATGACAGGATGAAGGAAAAATGAAGAGAAAGGTAATAGAAAGTTTGAAAGTTGGGTCAGGAGACTGTTTTGCCTTTTGCAGTGAGTGCCATCAAAACAGCCTCAAGTTTCAGGCTGGTTCTGGGGGTTTTTTGTTGTTTTTCTTAATTAAATCATAGCTGTGTACCTTAATGCAATCATGGGGTACAATGTGCTGGTTTCATATACAATCTGAAATATTTTCATCAAACTGGTTAACATAGCTTTCATGGCTTTTTCTTAGTTATTGTGTTAAGACCTTTATATTCTTCATTTAGTAAGTTTCCCCTGTACCCTTCTAAGGTGCACCGTAGGTGTGGTCCCACCAATTACCCTCCCTCCATCCAGCCTCCCCCTTTCCCTTCCCTCCCCTCCCCTGCCCCTGTCCCTGTATTCTTGTGCTATAATTGGGTTATGGTCTTCATATGAAAGCTATAAATTAGCTTCATAGTAGGGCTGAGTACATTAGATACTTTTTTATTTCATACATCATTGTTTTAATCATAAATCTCATGAGGGAAAGGTAAATATGATTATGGTTCTTGTTGTGTTTGTATTTTTCTAACTAAACTATTTCTTTAACTATGTTAATTGGATGGGTTTACTTTTTATTTTTATTGTTCTAAGATATTTCTGATCTTAATGTAAATAGAACATGAGACCATAAACACATTCTGGGAGCAGGACGTCAGAGAAGACCCTAATTAGGCCACGTGCAAAAATCACAGGAGTGATAATTAACACTCAAGAAGCCTTGTGAACAGACTGACATTTCTGGTCATATCAAGGTGACAGAAGAAAAAGAGATTTTTTTCTCTCTATCTGGTCCAGAGCAATTCTGGCTGTCTTAATTGAGATTTAAACATTCTATATTTCTTAACCTTCCAAACGTACTGAATCTCCCTGAGAAGGCAGCCCCGTCCGAGTGAGCCTTGTCTGTTCAGTGACCTCTGTATTGGAGTCAAACTGGAGGGAAAGATATAACTTTAATAAGATAATTTTTTGAGCTTCTTAAAGGGCCCACAGTGCCTTTTACCCCGGTCTTAAGGTCCCTCAAATCCACTTCTCTCTTGACTCTATTTCTTTTTGGTCTTCATCTATAATTATTTTCTTAATTCAATTCCTAATCTACTTGTAACTAATAATTAAATATTGGTTTTAAACTCACTAAATCATTATTACTCGCAATGTAAGTACATCAAGATATGACTCTTCCCTTAAGTACTCCGCATGCACCCACAAGTAGGAACCCCAAAATGATAATTGTTGTCATTGGGAAAGGTTAAAAAGAGGGGGAAGAGAAGCAAGAAGCTCTCCCTGCAATATCTGGCGCTACCTCCCCAGGGAAGAGGACTGATGCTCACCCTGTGCCTGGGCCCAGAAATAGACACGCAAACTTTGGATGACGAGGTGGGCTGCACCTGCTGGTTTGGGTATTTATTTTCACATCGTTTTATTACTGTCGTACAGGTCAATAGTTAATTATATGATTTGATGTCTTTTAGCATTTGGATTATAGGAACTTTTGAATTTAAATTCATGAGAATGGGGGAGAAAATCCCATGTGAGACCACACATCTTGATTTTTGTTTTGCAAAACAGTACAGTCATAACTCTAGTCTCTCTGTAATATCCAAATCAAGGATTGTTAAGGGCCACTGCCACCAGCAAGTTGCCAGCCTCCAAAAAACTTGGAGTAGGGCTGCTTGGCCAAAAGCCCACAGAGGGAGCCAGAAGGGGAACCCTTCTAAAGTTCACAGGTGCAGGATTCTGCTTGCAAATGGCAGGTGTCCCCAACCCCAGAGGCTGGTGGCCTAGGAAATTGGCCTTGGGCCTTGCAGGCTTTGCAGAAGGATAAAAATGTCAGCCTTTATATAGTTTCTGTGTCCCTCAAAGCTTAAGCGGACTTGTAAACAAACCTCGGTGCTCAGAGCTACACCGTAATACTCATGGACCCTAGGACCACTTGCTTTTAAGGTCTCCTTCCTCCATAAAAAATATTTTAAATTATATTTTATGCACTGGTCCTGTGTATAAAGATGAATTATTATTATATATTAAAATAATTCTGATCTAAAAGTTTATTTTTCTTTCCTTTTTAAAAATTATTTTTCTCCTATAGATGATGTCATTATTCTTTTGCTGCTTTGAACAATTTTTGTTTATTTTTGTTGATACATAATAACAGTATATATTTATGGTGATATTTTGGTACATGCGTATAACATGTAATGATCAAATCAGGGTAACTGGGATATCCATCACCTCAAACATTTATCATTGCTTTCTGTTGAGAATATTCCAAGTCTTCTAGCTATTGTTTAAATATACAATAAATTATTGATAACTACGGTTACCCTACTGAGCTATTGAACGCTAGAATTTATTCCTTCTATCTAACTGTATTTTTGTACCCCTGAACCAATTTTCTTCTTCTTCTGATTTTAAAAGAAATTAAAACAGCTTTGTGGTCCCTAGGCACTCTGCCTACTGTGCTTACTGGATGATTAGGCCCTGATGGGCGTCAGAATTCAATAAAAAAGGTGATGGCAGGGAGGCCAGAATTGGAGATATGAAAGCAATATGCATCGCAGAAGAGCACAGAGTGGTGGGCTAGAGAAATCAGCAAATCGACCGGCCAAATTATGTCAAGGTCCCCAAAAGCAGAGGTTAAAATCTTCAGGTCTTGAGAATTTGCTCATTTTACATTCAGGCTGATTACAGCTTAATACAGAACACCATGGTGATTACTTTTCAGGAGCAAATGTTTTTCTGATTATCTTGCATTTGCGTATCTAAAACTGCTATTCTGTGAATGCTAACTGCCGCAACTTGAGTTTCCAATTGAATTGTCAAGCAGTGACTTTCTTCTCTCACTTGCAAACTTCCATGTAATGTTCATAGTTTCTTTAGCTTTTCCCATTTCCAGTAATCTTGAAGTGTGCTTAAAAGCTCAGTCCCTGCCAGCAGACCTGGAGGGGGCTCCACAAAGAGCTGGGAGAATCATGGAAAACCTCAGATAGCGCTGCCAGAAAAATCAGCCTTAACCTGTCCCCAGGCTTGTGTTCTTCTGACCCAAGGGCCAAATACAACCAATACACCTGCCACTCTCATTTGCCAAACACAGCTATTATAGATTTGTAGGCAACTTCTCACCCACTCCAGGTAGGTGTGACTACCGTTTGAGATGTTCCTTGCAATTGGGTTGTGAAGGTAAATTATTTTTCAAACAATCTCAATGTTAAGATGCAACCGGTTTTCTCCTATAGCAAACCCAAAGGGAACAGGATATCTGCTTCCTAGAGGGAAGGAAAGGGTGCTTCTAAGATACTTTGGTGGCTCAGTTCTCCGCTCCATATAAAACAGCACTCCTGTCCCATGCAGTTTACTCCAATGTCCAGGCACCTGCTCTGAATTGTTTTGTTATTTGTGGGGACAAATTTACACTGACTCATCCTCTCTCTTTAAACCACTTCCCACTCTTGCCATCTAATGCATCAGTATTGTTCACCTCTAAAGAGAAAGACTGATACTTACTGAGCACTCAATTTTGACCTAAATTAGTTCTTTCCTATTATTATCTCATTTAATTCTACCACCACTCAGAGGTGGAAGTAATAGTTCTTAGACAAGGAGGAAACTGAGGCTCAGAAAGGAAATAATTGAGAGTACTCAGTTATGGAAATAAGAGAAAAAAGATATGAAGCTCAAAATGCACCAGACAATAAAGGACATGATTTTAGTCAGGTTATTGAAATAGAGAATGCTCGTTAATGAGAAACATCTCAAGGAAAAGGAAGAAAAGCTAGGGTTTTACACAAGTAGGTCAATAAGGAAGCCATTGGCGAATGTTATGGAAGTAATGAGGAGGGGTAGAGATGGATCTGCCCAGGAATATGCAAGAGCAGGGTGGTCTTTTTTTTTTTAATTTTTATTTTTTATTAAATCATAGCTGTGTACATTAGTGCAATCATGGGGTACATTGTGCGGGCTTCATATACAATCTGAAATATTTTCATCCAACTGTTCGACCTAACATTCATGGGATTTTCTCATTTATTGTGTGAAAACATTTATGTTCTGCATTTAGTAGGTTTCACCTGTCCCTTCTAAGATGCACCATAAGTGTGATCCCACCATTTACCCTCTCTCCACCCACCCTCCCCCTCCCTCTTCCCTCCCTTACCCCTTTCCCTGTCTTCTTGTGCTATAATTGGGTTACAGCCAGAGCAGGGTGGTCTTTTGTGGTTATCGCCTCCTGGGACGTAATGGAATGGGAAGATTTCTTAACTGTTGTAACTTTCAAGTAGCACAAGACAAAAAAAGTTTAACATTGTCAGTTCATATCAGTCACTCATTGCTGAACAACTCAGAACAACTCAGAGGTGTCATAATCCTCCGGAGAGAATAAAGCAGGATCCAAGTGTGTCCTGAGGACTCTTGTCAGCATTTCTGTAAAACTAGTTGAACCACCTTTGGAGGACCGGCAGCAAAGAACAGTTGTTTCAGGGTCTAGAGATCAGGCATCTTGAAAGAGTGATGCCAAAAATGAAAAAGATAAGAATTAATATGAAAAGTTATGCTAAAAGAAAGAGTAAGGCATGAAACCATAAAAATTCTAGAAGAAAATGTAGGAAAAACTCTTCTAGTCATAGGCCCAGGCAAGGAATTTATGACACTCCAAAGGCAAAAATAGCAACAACAAATAAATGGTGCTTGATTAAATTTAAAAGCTTCTGCATAGCAAAAGAGATAATCAGCAGAATAAGTAGAAAACCTATAATTGGGAGAAAATAGTCACAAACTCTACCTCTAATAAAGGATTGATACCCAGAATCCACAGAGAACTCAAACAAATCAGCAAGAAAAGACAAACAATCCCATTAAAAGTGGGCAAAAGACATGAACATAATTTTTTCCAAAGAATGTAAATAAATGGCCAACAATATATATGAAGAAATGCTCACCATCAGTAATCATCAGGGAAATGAAATTAAAGCCACAGTGAGACACCACTTCACCCCATCAGAATGGCCATTATGAAAATTCATAAAAAACGATAGATGCTGGCATGGATCTCTATCTTCTTCAGAGAAAAAAGGAATATTTACACACTGTAGATTGGACTTCAAATCAAGAAAATCTCTATGGACAACAGTCTGGAGATTACTCAAAGAAATAAAAATAGATCTACAATTTGACCTAGCAATCTCACTACTTGGTATCTACCCAAAGGAAAAGAAGTCACTTTATCAAAAAGACAACTGTTCTCAAATGTTTATTACAGCACAATTCACAAACACAAAGATGTGAAGTCAACCTAAGTGCCCATCATTTCATGAGTGGATCTACAAAATGTGGTATATGTATACTATGGAGTACTACTCATCCATGGAAAGAAATGAAACACTGTCTTCTGCAGCAACTTGGATAGAATTGGAAACCATTATCCTAAGTGAAGTACCTCAGGAATGGAATAACAAACACCATATATACTCTCTAATACCTGGGAGCTAATTGAAGAGCACACATTCATACAAAGAGATGAAAAGGACATTGGAAACCAAGAAGGGGATAGGGAGGAAGGGTGAAAACCTACCTAATGGGTACAAAGAACACTATTCAGGTGATAAACACAGTAGAAGCCCTGAGTTAAACATTTGCATCCATGAAACAAAAACATCTATAAGCCTTTAATATTTTGAGGCTTATAGGAGAATAGGCAAATGGGAGAAAAATAAAAGTTAGGCATTGAATCCTAAGGGTGACCAGTTCAATGATTCCAAGAGGTTTATGGTGCAAATTTGGTTACTGAGTGCTGCTCTTGGAGTTTCTAGAAGCTCTCCAACTTGGACATGGCTGCTCTGGGTGATGGCTATTGTCTTGGTTACCTCTTGTAAAAGGGCATGTGCATCCTGAGCATGTCTGAGCTTCCGTATTCATTGTGAGTTTCCAGGGTCTCCCTAGAAAATCTTTCTATCAACTTGACTAGAGAGAAATTCTGGCCTAAACAGGGTCTGCTGCAGTGATGAGCCCCTGGAGGTTTATATCAAGTTGTCAGGCTTCAACTTACAAGTCTTCTTTAGATCCTAAGGAGAAGGGCCAGACACGAGGTAGATTAGGCCCATCTGGGGGTCAGGTTTTAGTTCTCAGTGTTGCTGAATCAGGTGGAAAGGAGAAACTGGAAAAGTTGGTTGGAAAATTATAGCCAGATATTGAAGAAAACTGGAAGGATTAAAAATTTGGTAAAGACAGACAATTTGGTCAAGGCAATAGGGCCAGTATAATTTTGTTTAGGGGACTAAGGAGAAAGACAATAAAATCTCTTCCAAATAAGAAAGAGTTTGCATGTCTGTCATTTACCTGCTATCATTACATACTTATCAGAATGGCTAAATCAGAAAATGCTGGTAGGATGTAGAGAAATTTGATCATTCCTATACTGCTGTGAGGGATGTAAAATGATAAATCCACAATGGAAAATAATTTGGCAATTTATTACAAAACTAAACATGTAACTATCATACAACTCAGCAATTGTACTCTTGGGCATTTGTCCAGAGAAACGACTACTTATGTTCTTCAAAAACATGTACACAGATGTTCATAGCCAAAAAGGAGAAACAGTTAGATATTCCTCAATAAGTGAATAAAAACATCGTGGTACACCTACACCACAGAATACTACTCAACAATTGGCCAGGCATGTTGGCTCACACTATAATCCTAGCACTCTGGGAGCCCAAGGCAGGAGAATCCCTAAGGTCAGGAGTTCGAGACCAGTCTGAGCAAGAGTAAAACCCTAGAACTACAAATAGAAAAATTAGCCAGACATTGTGATGGCCATCTGTAGTCCCAGCTACTCAGAAGGCTGAGGCAGGAGGATCCCTTGAACCCAGGAGTTTGCTGTGAGCTAAGCTGATGCTATGGCACTCTAGCCTGGGGCAAAAGAGTAACACTGTCTCAAAAAAAATACAATTTGGCAATAAAAAATAAATAAATGAAACATGCCACAACTTGGATGAATCTTGAGGAGACTGAGAAAAAATAATAAGGCTAATTCTGAAAGGTTGAATACTGTATGACTCCATGTATATAATATCCTCCAAATGCCAAAATTACAGAAATGGGGAACAGATCAGTGGTTTCCAGGGATTAGGAATGGGGGAGGTTATAAAAGGGGATGGAGCAATGCTTGTAATGATGTAGTTGTTCTATATCCAACTACAAGCATATATACAGGAGAACGGGTGAAACCCGAGGACTCTGTGACGAGAAGGGAAGGAGGGGGTAAAAGCTGGGTAACAACTACAGTCTCCACCGTAACTGTGTCACTGTTTGGGTGCAGGGATAAGAGAGGAATACTCTCATCATTCCAATCTCTTTTTTGCTCGGTTCTTCTGAAATTTGCTGTGTGGCCTGAGAATACTAGCATGAGATTAGCACTATCTCTCCCTCCCACCCTCCCCCAAAAGGGGAACAGATGAGAACAACAGCTGTTCCTTTGCTGGTTAAGTAAGGAATTTTTATTATCCCATAAGAATCCTCCATGGAAAAGATTAGAGAGTTAGAGATAAACTTTCTTTTTTTATCAGATAACCAAATAATAAGCTGAACACTTAAGGGCTTTAACAGAGCAAATAACAATGAGGTTGTTTTCCTCTTTGCAAAACTTAGGTGCATGAATCATTTAAATTGTAAGACGGATTCTTGGAAATGACAAACATAAACTCTTTTAATCATCTGAGCTTTCCAAGGCAACAAGAGTCACATAATAATGCGTGGTAGAGAAGGAATTACGGTCTGGTTGACCAGACTGAAAAAGTATCTTGTGCTTTTGGAATGCGGGCTAGTAATAGTTAGCCCCAGGACAGTCTGCACTGCCCAGAAAGGGTCATTAAACTGCCCATCTGTTGGTTGTGCACATTAATGCAGATTGCTTTCTCTTTAATGCCAACCTGGCACAAAGTCGCGCAAGAGTGTCCATCCTTAGTCAAGGATTTTTACTGAGGCAAGCAAAGGTACTGGATCCACTCCAGAAGCCCAAGCCCAGCTGCTGAATTGGGGCTGGAAGCGGCAGTAAGGGGCTCTGTATTCTTAAGTGGAGCTTTCTTCTGCACAGTAGCTTCTTTCCATATGCCAAGTCACCATTTCTTGTGCACCACACCTCTGATATTCCAGAGAGATTCTTCAGGTTAGAGGATAATTCTCATTTTTGTAATGAGGGTGGATTTAATCCTGGGAAAAAGGCCCAGGAGCCCAAACAAGGGAGGTTATCTTTCTGGTCTCACTTTATTCATGCATTCCCCAAGTATTTATTGAATACTATATCATTTACATGAGTAGGCTTCATAAGGATGAGACCAAGCAGTGGTTAAATCCCAAGGTGACCCTGACACCTACCATCACAGATTCTGTGACCTTATGGCCCAAGGCCCCATGAGAGCCTGAGGGTGAGTGGTCATATTGCGGACAATGGAGCACACGGGAACCTTCTATATGCCCTGCATTCTTTGTTACTGCGTTATTTTTTCTAAGATTCACTTAGAAGATAATGCTACACATCATTTGTGTAATTGACTATTATTTGTCTAAGTCAGTGGTTTCGAAGTTTATTGTACACCAGAATTGCCTGGAGGGATATTTAAAATGCAATTTCTTATTCAGGAGATCTGGGATGGGACCTGAGAATTCACATTTATAACAAGTTCCCAGATGACGCTGATGCTGCGGTTTGGGGACCACACTTTGCAGATCACTTAAAATCATCTTCTCAAAAGTGGCTCCTACCCCTTACCTCACTCCTAGCCATGCACGATACAATCTTCAGTGAGGCAGAGCCTAATATTTTTCCTAAGCTAGCAACGCACTATTGCTTCTTTGTGTAGGTGGAGCCAGCAAGTCCTTTAGACACAGAACTTTTTTAAAGAAAAATCTCTTCTGCAGTGATCCCTCTTGGTTATATAACTCTAAAACCAGAAGGCATCCAGCAGAAAAAGATGAAAATAACTTTGGGCCTAGCTGTCTCACCCAGGTCCTGTTGGTGTTCAGAGCTCTGTGGTGGTGGGAATGAATTTGCATAAGAATTCTGGGGTCTATTGGAGGGGAAGGTACTGTCACCCCCACTTTCAGTAGCTTCTGTTGCTATAGAATAAATTACCCCAAAGGTACGAGTTTAAGACAATACTCATTCACTATCTCAGGGTTTCTTTCAGATGGAAGTCCAGATATAGCTGAGCTAGGATCCTGGTTCAGAAGCAGAAATCAAGGACTCACAGCCTGTGTTCCTTTTTAGAGCTCAGGATCCCCTTTCAAGTTCATGTGATTGTTGGCAGAAATCAGTTTATTGAGATTACAAAACTAATGATACCCTTGTTTTGTTGGTTGTCTGCCAGGGGCTGCTCTCAGCCTTAGAAGCCACCTGCAATTCCTTGTCATAGTCCCCTGCCCTTCCCTTAAGTCCTCTTACACTTTGAATCTCTTATTCTTCCCTAAAGCATCAGGAGAGTAGCTCTTCAACTTCTGTTAAATGTTACTATGATGGAGTCAGCCCACCCAGGAAAACCTCCCTTTTGATTAATTTAGTCAACTGATTCATTGCCTATTCAAGGAGGTGATATATCATCATATTTATAGATTCCTTGCACACTCAAGGGGGGCCATGAAGAGTGTTGTCCCGAGTGGGGGTGAAGTCCAGGGTAATAGGGAAGGTAAAGCTTGAAAGCCATCTTGCAGTCCTACCTAGGACAACATCCTTCCTCTGAGATTCAAAATTACTGAATACACTGGGGTGAATTACAGTGATTCTAGTCAAGGTCAAACTGATAAGCAAAAAGCATCCCCATAAAGAGAAAGAGTGGAAATGATGACATTGGCTCCCACAAAGGTTTAAAGACTCCTGGAGGGGATGTTTCTGGCCCAGCACTTGGCTGAGTCTGTGCTGTGACTTACTTGGGAAAAATGACCAAGCAACAAATAGTAGTGAGACTGGTCTGGTGAGCAGGACCCAGATATTGTAGGATCATGTGTCTTGAAGGTAGCCAGGAGTCATTTTTAACTAGGTGGGTACTGGCATGGTCAGATCCATGTTTTAGACTGTTACTTCGGCTGCAGTATAAGGAATGGGTTGGATAATGGCAAAACTAGAGACTCTAAAAGGCTTTACATCTTCCCCTTTCCCAGCTCCTCTACTCCATTTCAGTCTCTGGGAACCAGCTTTCTTTTCTCTTTTTCAGAGATGGAATTGTACTTCCCGTGACTGATCCGGGATCCTTGACATATAATAGTGTCAAAGTCTTCTGTATCTTCTGGCTTATTTGTGTAGTGAAAGTAGCCTATATTCTTACTTCCTCACTGTCAATTAATAAAAGAACAAGAATGGCAAAAACAAAAACAAAAAAAAAAAAAAACTTTAGTGATCATACCACGTGAGGTGGCCTAAATCAGGACACTGAGTGGGGACTGGAGTTAAGAATACTCAACATGGTTTGGTATTGCCCCTAACAGGAGCAGCTCCATTATTGGGTAGTTCATGAATGCAATGTCTCCACTTGAAAGCTTATGCTATTCTTTGTGCAACAACTCTGTTGTGAATAAAGACAGATCAAACTTCTTGGTTTGGCATTAAAAGCTCTTTATTGACTGGTATTGCTCCCTTCACCTGCTTCAATCGGCCTTCACCCATCATGGTTTTACTCTGAATATCTCTCTAGTCCTTGAACAGGTAGAGACTTTGAACATCACATCCCTTCAGCCTAGAAAATTTCCAGAACTCCTGCCCATCCCTGAAGACCCAGCCCAAATGCCCTTATCCTTGTTCTATAACTCTGTAGGCTAAATAATGGCCCCCAAAGATATCTAGGTTCTGATTCTTAGACCATGTGCATGTGGCCTTATATGACAGAAAGGGACTTTGCACCTTGACTCATTTAACAATAATGAGATGGGGAGATTAACCTAGACTAATTAAATGGTTCCTAAATGTAATCACAAAGCTTCTAATAAGAGAGAAGCAGAAGGAGATTTGACTACAGGAGAAGTGGCAAATAATAAATCAAGAGGCTGGAGCAGATGCAAGGAAATTGTCATGAGCTATGAGAGACAGGTGGTCTCCAAGAGCTGGACAAAACAGGGAAACAGATCTCCAGAGCCTCCAGAAGGACCCAGCCCCTCTGGCACCTTGACTATAATCCAGGGAAACCTATCTCAGATTTCTGGCCTCCAGAACTGTAAGAGAATAAATTTTTGTTGCTTTAAGCCAGTAAATTAGTGATAATTTGTTATAGCAGCAATAGGAAACCAGTGCAAACACTTTCAGCAGTCACTCTCAAAGCCCTGTGTTTACATTTCTATTGAAATGCTTCCACATATTCCAATTACTGCTGCACATGTCTGTCTTCCTCTCAGAGTGTGAATTTCTCAAGTGTAAGGATTGCGTCATTCATCCTTATGTTCTCAGTGCCCTGCACAGTGCTTGACATATAGTAGGCTCTCAATAATTGTTGAGGAAAGAAAGGGGTGTAAGGAATTGATCAAAATAAGAAAACTGGGCGGCGCCTGTGGCTCAAAGGAGTAGGGCGCCAGCCCCATATACCAGAGGTGGTGGGTTCAAACCCAGCCCTGGCCGAAAACTGCAGAAAAAAAAAAGAAGAAGAAGAAGAAATTTGTTCCATTAGGTACCTTTCTATCATGTTTGTGCCCCCCACCAAACCCTCTGTTCTTCCCTTTCTACAAAGTTTTGTAGCTTCTTTTGACCTAGGGCTAATCAGCCTTCTCACACACTCAAACCACAGTATCAGGAACTGAAGAGGAATGAGAGGAACTCCAGACAACACTTATTCTTCAAGGAACCTGGATAACATAGTTAATTACCGAATGTTTCCTGCATAAAAAAAAATTGCCCCTAGTTGGGAGCCACTGGTCTCTAAGAATGCTTCCTGCAGGCTATGGGAAATCTGTACCACAACAGAACCTCCAGGAGGACCCACGTCCACATGATTTCTAGGTGGGGTGCCCCTAATATGGTTTCCTCTGATGGGATTTAACTGCCCAATTTCTACTTCCCAAGTTCAGGCAGACTGGCCATTTAATCAAACCACTCCTTCCAAAGGATTACTAAAAAATGTTTCCCATGGTCAAATCCAGGCCTAAAGCCATACCCTCAGCCGTGTTTGACCGTTTCCTAAGTTCCTAAGTCTCCATCAGCACACAGACAAAACACTTCTCTCGGAGGGGTCCTCTCTCTGACTTGGCCAAGTGCATCCACTGCTTGGTGAATCTTCCTGATTTGTCTCTTGTGACTCCCTCTGCCACATTCCTGAAACAACTCACTGCAGGGACAGACTCCCGAGCTTTGCTCCTGAGATGAACCTAACCAGAGCAGGATTCACAATGACAAATGCAGACCAGGCTCCCAAGCACACAGTGCCCAACGCTCAGTGGGAGATCTTAGTCTTACATTATTCGGTGTGTCCAAGGACAGGATTACCCATTTTCTATAGCTTAGTACTGAGACATTGGGAAGGCACTCTTTTGGCACTGGCATTGTTTTCAGGTGAAACAGGTCCAGAAGACGCAAATCATGGAATTAGAAGTGAAAGTGATCCTTCAGCATTTGGTCAGAATGGACCTGCAGGTGGGAGGTGGTGAACTCTGCAAAAAAAAAAAAAAAAAAAAAATGCTAGATGAAGCTAGAAGCTGGATGGAAGTAGATGGTCTCCAGGACCAACAGAAACATGTGGTCAGCTGAGCAGTAGCCAAAGACATTAGGAAATTGAATACTAGCCTCAGAATTTATAATCCAAAAACAAAAGGCATGAGCTGGGATGTTTTGGCTATTCTGTGGGTCAGAAGTGACTCTGATACAAAGTCTGACGGTCAAAATTATCTCTAGAAACACACAGTTTTCCACTCTCCATAAATACACAATAGACAGGCACCATTATAGTCCTCTTGTATGAGTACTTTTAGCTTCCTTTGAGGATGTTCAGTAACTGCTGATGGATGCTTTTGAAATGAACAATGATGCAAACCTAAGAAAGTAGTTATTTTGTAGATAAGGAGACTGAGACTCAGGCTTGTTTGCAAGTCAAGGGATAAAGCCACCACTCAACTCAAATTCTGGCCTTAAGACTCTACATCCATTTGGGGGGACACAAATTAATGAGAACCCTGTGCTTTCCTGTAGGAATACTTTGTCTCTCCCTTTCAAATGACACCATCCTAAATCATGTTTCTGGAGCTGATTAGTAAGTAAGGAAATGAGCATATTTCACTTTTCCCCCCATCATTTTCCTTTTCCTAAGGTGAAGCAAAAGTCATGGGTCAAAAGGGAATAGATGACAGTTCACTGAAAGAGACCCACCAACTTACAAAACCAGGCGAAAACCCCTATGCTTTAAAGAGCTCCAAGGTAAGCCCCAACACGCCTGTGATGAAATGAAGCACTAGTCAGTGACGCTGTGCATGAAAAGAGACCCCTGGCTCAGATTAGGAGGGGTAGCCAGCACTATGGAAGGACAATGGTTATCTGGGGCGAGCAAGATTTGAGTTTGAGCCCATTTCTGCCACTTCCAAGCCATATGGTCTTAGACTAGTCCCCCAACCTTTCTCGGCCTATATCCTTATCTTTGAAAGGAAGTTGACAATGTTCACTTCACAAGGATTACGTGAATGAGGATTACGTGAAAAAATAATGGCTTTGGGTTTGTGATCTGGCATGTATGGGGCTTAGAAGTCATTACTCCATCCTATCAAGTATAAGGCTCAACAAACAAAAAAAAATTATCACCTCTTCTTAGAGTCATCAGAAAATTAAGGTCACAAGGCAAACTGCACTCTCCAAAATTGTAAAGATAGACAAATATAGAAAATCACAGTTTACCAAAGCAGAAACCCACAAACAGAATCCTTGCTGGAATCAGTGCCAGGGGTTGGGAAATCGGAACTCTGATAGCCAGAGTCTTGACGTAGACAGTCTGAGAGACAAAATCTCTAGAGGTGGGGGCGGAGGGGGGGGCACTCACAGTGGGACTTTGACACTTTTGGAAGTTTTGCCTCTAAGAGTTCTACCAGGTTCTTAGAAAGTCAGGGGGGTGGGAAATCCCCTCTTGCTCCTGGCAGGGAGAGGGGAAAAGTAGTCTTTAGTCTTTTTTTTTTTGTAGTTTTGACGGGGCTGGATTTGAACCTGCCAGCTCTGGCATATGTGGCTGGCACCCTACTCCATTGAGCCACAATTGCCACCCGTCTTTAGTCTTTTTTAAATACAACATGCCATTATGTTCTTCTTATGAGGCCTGCCCCTAAAGAAACTATTTTACCAGAGCCTAACCTGTTGGGGTTTAATTAAGCCCAACTGACCTGATTACTAGGTGAAATGGACCAATTGGGTAAAAAAAAACCAATCTGCCCAAACTAATGTGAGAAGAAATAAACAACCTGAATAGGCCTATGTCTATTAAAGAAATTAAATCAACAATTGATAACGTTTCAAAGCAGAAAGCACCAGGCCAATCTGGGTCAGTAGTAAATTCTACCAAACATTTAAGGAAGAAAGTATACCTATTCTCTACAATATGTTTCACAATATAGAGACAGAGATAATACTTCCTAACTTAGTCTATGAGGCCAGTAAACCCTAATGTCAAAACCAGGCAAAAACAGTACAAGAAAAGCATTGATCAATATCTTAAAAAGAAACTTAAAAATTACCAACAAAATAGTAACAGGCTGAATCCAACAATTAATAAAAAAATATTATGACCAAAACTAGTGGGATTTATTGCAGGAATGCAAGTCTAGCTCAACATTTAAAAATCATGTAATGTAATTTGTCATATCAACACAGGCCAAAGAAGAAAAATCACACAACCAGATCAGTATGTGAAGAAAAAGTATTTTACAAAATCCAACACCCAGTTACAATTAAAAAATAAAAGAAATCACTCAGAAAACTCGGAATAGAGGTGAACTTAACTTGATAAAGAACATCTACAGCAACAGTTCTCAACCGGTGGGTGGCGACCCCTTTGGGGATCGAACAACCCTTTCACAGGAGTTGCCTAAGACCATCCTGCATATCAGATATTTACATTACGATTCATAACAGTAGCAAAATTACATTTATGAAGTAGCAATGAAAAAATTTTATGGTTGGGGGTCACCACAACATGAGGAACTGTATTAAAGGGTCACGACATTAGGAAGGTTGAGAATCACTGATCTACAGAACAAACCCCCCAGTTAACATCATGCTTGATGGTGAGAAACTCTAAGCTTTCCCACTAAGATCAGGAACAAAGCAAGATGACCCTCTCAATACTCCTTTTCAATGTCATACTGGAAGTCCTAGCTAATGCAATAAGCCAAAACAAAACAAGAAAATATACATATTGGGATGGAAGAAATAAAACTGCCTTTTTTGTAGATGACAAGATTGTCTATGTAGAAAATTCTGAAGAATTTACTTTAAAACTCTGAAACTGGGGTGGCACCTGTGGCTCAGTGAGTAGGGCACCGGTCCCATATACCGGAGGTGGTGGGTTCAAACCCAGCCCTGGCCAAAAACTGCAAAAATAAATAAATAAATAAATAAATCTCTGAAACTAATAAATGAATATAGCAAAGTTGCAGGATATAAAATTAATATACAAAATTCAATCACTTTTCTATATATCAGCAATAAGCAAAGGAAAGCTAAAATTAAAAACACAATACTGTTTATAATAACACCCTTCTCCAAAATTAAATACATATATGCAAATTTAACAAGCTGTGCATAATACCTTCATGAAGAAAACTACAAAATTCTATTTAAAGAAATTAAAGAGCTAAATATATGGAGAAATAGTCTATATTCACAGAGAGGGAGACCTAATACTATTAAGATGTTAATGCTTTCTAACTTGATCGTAGATTCAACATAATCCTAAACAAAATCTCAGCTAGTTATTTTGTGCATACTAACAAACTGATTCTAAACTATATGCTGAGATGTAAAAGTACTAGAATAGTCAACACCAAATTGAAGAACGGTAGAACTTTTCGTTCTACCAAAAGTTGGTAGAACCAACTTGGTTTGGTTCAATTGAACTTTTGGTTCAATTGAATTGAACCAAAGTCGGTAGACTGACATTAATGAATGTCAAGACTTACTAAATAGCTACAGTAATCAAGACAGTGGCGTATTGGTGCAAAAATCAATACATCAAAGGAACAGAAGTAGATGCACATAAATATGGTCAACTGATCTTCGACAAAGAAGCAAAGACAATATAAAAAAGAGTCTTTTCAACAAATGGTGCTGGAATAATTGAACATCCATATGCAAAAAAAAAAAAGTGTCTAGACAAAGACCTTATTTACACCACTCACAAAAATGCTTTTTTTTTTGCATTTAACTCAAAATATATCATAGACATGAATGTTTTATAGAAAACTATAAAATCCTTAGACGATAACATAGGAGAAAGCCTACACGACCTTAGACACAGCATTGATTTTTCAGATCCGAAATGAATGGTACAGTTCATGAATGGAATAATTAATAAGCTGGACTTCATTAAAATTAAAAACTTCAGCTCTGCAAGAGACACAATCAAGATATTGAGAAAACAAGACACAAACTGGAAGGAAATACTTGGAAAAGGCATATCTGATAAAGTGCTGTTAACCAAAATATGCAAAGACCTCTTAAAACTCAACAATAAGAAAACCAACAACCTGATTATAAAATGGACTGAATACATGAACAGACACTTTGCTAAAGAAGATATACAGAATGAAACAGATAAGGTAACAGATTTATAAGATTCGGAGGTTGGCAATGGGTCTTCATTACGTTCATGTAATTTTCAAGAGCTTATGAAATATTTTGTGCAACAAATAAAAGATCATTAATCAATCTAAAAAAAAAGAAGAAGAAATACAGCTAGTGAACATACAAAAAGATGCTCAACATAGTGTATAATTTGCACACCAAAACAATAAGATAATACCTATTAGAATGACAGGCCTAAAACATTGACAACACCAAACACTGGTGAGGATGTGGAGAAATAGGAACATTTATTCTTTGCTAGTGGAAATGCAAAATAGTACAGCCACTTTGGAAGACAGTTTAACAGTTTTTTACAAAATTAAACATACTGACCACGTAATCTGACAATCACACTCATTGTTATTTACCCTAATGAATTGAAAACTTATATTTACACAAAAAACCTGTATAGAGATGTTTAAATTAACTTTATTCACGATTGCCAAAAGTTGGAACCAACCAAGAATGTTTTTCAGGAGGTGAATGAGAAATAAACTGGATTGCTTCCTCACAGTGGAATTATTGTTCAGCAATAAAAATAAATGAGCTATCAAGTCATGAAAAGACATAGAGGAAACATAAATGCATATACCAAGTACAAGTAGCCAATCTGGGAAAGCTACATGTTGTATAATTCCAACTATATGACATTCTGGGACAGGCAAAACTGTGAAGACAGTAAAAGGATTAGTGTTTTTCAAGGGTTGGAAAAAGGGAGGGGTACAGAGGATTTTTAGGGCAGCAAAACTATTCTGTTTGATATTACAATGGTAGATACATGTCATTATTCATTTGTCAAACCCACAGAATATACAACAGCAAGAGTGAACCTAACAAAGACTATGGACTTGGGGTGGTAATGATGTGTCAATGTCAGTTGGTCAACTGTAACAAAAATGCCACTCTGATGTCAGGTGTTCATAGTGAGGGAGGAGCTGTCTATGAGGAACAAGAGGTACTTGAGCTGTGTGCCATTCAATTTTGCTGTGAACCTAAAACTGTCCTAAAAAATAAAGTCTATTTAACATCATAGCAATAATAATAGTCAACATTGATGGAGGGGTTGCTTTATGCCAAACATGGTGCTTAGGAGATCAATAATAATCATTGCCAGCATTCGTTGAGTCTTTACTAAATGCCAGACTCTACTAAATACATTATAGACATATCTCACTTATTTCTCCCCAAAATGCTTAAAAGTAGGTCTTGCTTTCTTCGTTTTATAGATTGAAAGTACACTTCAAGAGGCTAAATGACTTGTCCGAGGTCATGGTACTAGTACGTGCCTGGACAGAAATTCAGACCCACCATATTAATCTTCATACAAACGATCCCCAGTTGCCCAACCCCTGGCAAGGAGCCAGTACACAATCAAAGTTAGTTTTCTTTCTTTCTTCCTTCTGCTGAAAGCCTAAAGCAGGTCCACTGCTGGACCACAGCTCTTAGAGCAGCAAGTTAAGGTGAAATTCTCTGAATTAAGTATAACATGGCAAGTTTGGAAGGACTCCAGTACAAACCCTTAACTCTATAAAGCCCTCAAGCAGAGCAAAGACAGCCAGATGCACCCTACTGGGAGGCATCACTTCTCTGCCATGAGAAGAAATGAGGCTTTGAACACAACTGGAGTTTGATGATAAGAGGTAGGTAGGTGAGAAGCACTTTCCCTGTTCCAGTAATTAATGCTAGTCATGGTCCCAAGAGCTGGTGATCACAGAAATACTTCATCAGTGACCAAGTGAGTCCCAGCTGTCACATCAGAACACTTCGACCAGATAGTCACCTGGCCATGGCTGGCTCTGTGGCTGCTCATTCACGACAGTGTCAGGCACATTTTCCTAGAAATTCTCACCTCAAGCTTGGTGGGTCACCAACTCACTAATTACTCAATTATTCAATGACATTTTAAATGGCTGAGAGGAACTTGAAGGAGAATGTAAAAGTATAACATTGCCTCTACTGCCCTCAAAGGGACTTTCAGCAGGAGAGGGCGTCAATCACCCCCAAACCTCATGGCTACTACACAATGAGGGAGAGACGACTGTCACTAAAGGAAAATCCGGGTGTTATTAGGAAGGCAGAGAAGGTGCTGGATGCTAGCTAGCAATCAGCAGATGCTCACCACTGAGGGTCTCCAGATCTGCGGGGCCTCCCCATCAGCTCGAAGATCACCAGAGAGAAGAGGGATTCATTGCAGATGCATTCAGAACCCATCCATGTCCAACACAGTGATATACATTACCTCATTTCATTCTCCCTACGACCTTTGTAAATTGGGTTTAATTTCGTCATTTAGCCAGATAACAGGAGGTCAGAGGAAGTCAGCAACTTGCTACAATGTTTACAACCAGTAGGCACCAAAGTCTACATTTGAAGCCAAGTCTATTTGGCTTCAAAGTTCTTGTTCATTTTACTGCCCTGTTATCTATCTCAAAAGGCAATATTATTTTTTTCCCTTGGATTCTGTGACTCAACGTTAGTGAATAGGAATGGGGGAGCAAATTTTCCAGACCATGAGCATTTTGAATGAATCAGGACTCCTCAGGCAGGGAAACGACCCTTCTTTCTCTTGCACATATGTTTCTCCTCCCCACTTTCTGCTTCTCATCACCGCACACACCCTGTCTGATAGTGAAGAAAATCTCTTGACCACACATGTCCCTCCAGGTATTTATTTCCCTACGTCTTTCCTCTTCTCCAGAACTCCTGAGTGGTCAGTCTATACTTACCGCTGTTTTCAAGGCCTCTCCTCCAATTTTCTCTTGAGATTCTCCAATTAGAACATTGCTCTTAGCCTCAGAAGCCACCTGCTTCCCTGACAATGTCCGATGGTCCTTACCCATTCTCCTCTTACTTGACTCAGCAGCAGCATTTGGCACAGAAAAGCAAGCCCTGGGCCTGGAAGCATCTTCTGAGAGCAGTGCCCTCTCCTGACGGGGCCCTGCTTCCTCAGCAGCCCAGCCTCGGCCCCTGCCTCCCTGGTGTCCTCGCCTCCTAACCTGTAACTGCAGAGTACTCAGGACTCATTCATCAGCTGTCTTCTAGTCCACATCTCTTTTCTGTTCCATATCTGAATTCACTCCCATTGAGAACTCATCCAATTTCATGGCTTAAAAAAAACAAATTCAAAAACTGTGTACACACACGCAAACAACGCCCATATTTCTGTCTCTCCTCTGCATTCCCTTCTGCCTCCCTCCCCTTTCCTCCCAGTCACTGCTCACATGCCACCTTCCCTCCCAGTGGACTTTATGTGACTCCACTGGGTTATTCCCTTTCTCCCCATCCTGCTTTATTTTCCTTCCTATTTTTTTTTATTTTCTAATATATGATAGAATTTATTTTGTACTTTTTAATACTGAAATGCAAGCTTCATGGGAGCATGGATATTTGCCTGTTTTGTACTATATTCTCAAATGTAGAATTGTGCTGGTCATATAGTATGTATTCAATAAGTGCTGTGAGAAAACTGTATGAATAGATGTCCTTATAGGACCTATCATAATATTAAAAGGCAGAAAATCATAATCAGAAATATCCATTTTCACACAAAATTGATGAACCCAACTACCCATCTGTTTATTCTCACCTCCACCATGGGTCTCATGCCTCACATTCAACACATATCTTACTTTTCCTTCCCCTAAAATGCTTAAAGATAGGTCTTGCTTTCCTCGTTTCACAGATTAAAAGGACACTTGAAGAGGTAAAGTGACTGGTCCATTGCCGTGGTGTTAGTAAGTACCTGGGTTGAGATTCAGACCCAGTATATTATAATATAGTATTTTCAGCTTTCAAAGCATCTGCACAAATATTCCCTACAGATTTCTATGAGCCAGGTGTCTGAGCTCCATGGGGGTCAAGAAGCCAAGTATGATAGGCTGAATCGCCCCCACCCAAGGATGTTCATGTCCTTATCCCCAAAACATGTGAATATGTTCCACTACACAGCAAAAATGACTTTGCACATATGATCAAGGTTACAAACCCTAAGACAGGCAGGTTAGCCTGGATAATTCAGGTAGACTCAATCTCATCACATGCGAAGGCAAAGGCAGAGAATGTTCACTGGCTGAAAACAAGAGCAATGTGGTGATAAGGTCAAAGAGATTAAAAATGTGGGGCGGCACCTGTGGCTCAAAGGAGTAGGGCACCAGCCCCATATACCAGAGGTGGCAGGTTCAAACCCAGCCCCGGCCAAATAAATGAATAAATAAATAAAAGTGAGACAGTGTCTCAAGCCTGCCTGCATCTGCCTTTCAATAAAGGCTTAGAGTAACTTCTCAAAAAAAAATGTGAGACTGACTCTTGACCTACCATTGCTGGCCTTGAAGAAGAAGGAGCCATGAGCCAGAGAATATGTGAATGGCTTCTAGAAGTAAAAACAACCCCCAGCTGACAGCCAGGAAGAACACTGGGACCTTGCTCCTACTCTTCAAAAATCCAAATTCTACCAACAATCTGAATGAGCCTGGAAGCAGATTCTACCCCAGAGCCTTCAGGTAAGAGGACTGCCTGGCTAAAATCTTGACTTTGGCATTGTGAGCTCATGAGCAAAGACAGCTGAGCCCACCTGGATTATGGCCAAACTGTGAAATAATGAATGGGTATTGTTTTAAGCTGCTGAATTTGTAATGCTTTGTTATGGTAGAAGTGAAAAGCTGATACGCCAGGTGGCTGTTACTAAGTGACCAAGGACCTTGAAATATTTGTATTCAGAGAGATTTCTTCCATCCAAGAGTCAGGCCGACTTTAAGAGATCTGGCTTCTGTTGGTTTCCCCAAAATGTCAAATTGATGCTTTGACCTATTGTTAAAATGCTCTTTTCTTCTGATTTTCCTGGTATCAGAAATTTGAATGAACCAAAATAGTGGAGGTCACCCTGTATCTTTTCCTGGGTTGTAGGGGTGACATTCTAGAGAAATTCTTCATGGACTGGGCTGGATTTAACTAATGGTCTGACTTTCTGTTAAGCTGCAGGGAAGTGAGAAATGGCTGCTTTCATAGAATTAGTAAATGCCACCAAAACTAAAGGTCAAAGCAAGTTGGCATTAAATACAGTATTTCCAGTGGGACAACACAGGGTGCTTTAAAGAGCAGTTCCCACAACCCCCTGCAATGCCTATTCATTGAGCTTGTTTTGAGCGCTAATGGGATCCAGTTAAACTCTTTGTCAGTCCCCTCCTTTCCCACCTGCAACCTACAGTCTGTTGTCACTGACAAAGCCCCCTCATTGGCCATTGGAGAAGGGCCTTGTTGCTGGCTCCATGTGTCATATGTCACATTTGCTCACGTAGGCTTCAGCATCTCTGTGAAGGGGACCCTTGTTTATCCTCGCCTGTGACTGCAGGGGAAAGGGAAACAAAGGCAAGTGGACACAGGGCAGCTTCCAGCGGAGCTGAGTCTGCACAGGAAATTCATGCTTGAACTAAAGGCCTGGTAACATGGGGGCTTCAAATAGAGTGAGGCAGGTGTGGGATGTAGAGAGAAGATGCACCGACTTAGGAACCAGGGTACTAGAGACGCAAATCCCAGATCTTAACCTTGATTGGGTATACATCCTTAGGTGTAGTTTTGTCCTCTAGACTAGAGCCTCCATTACCTCATTTGTAAAATGAGATAATGGAGATATAATGAGATAATGGGATAGTATTACAGGGAACAGTGGCTCACGCCTGTAATCACAGCACTCTGGGAGGCCAAGGGGGATAGATTGCCTGAGCTCACGGGATTAAGACCTGTCTGAGCAAGAGTGAGACCTCATCTCAAAAAATAGCCGGATGTTGTGGCAAGTGCCTGTAGTCCCAACTACTCGGGAGGCTGAGGCAAGAGAATCTCTTGAGCCCAAGAGTTTGAGGTTGCTGTGAGCTACGATGCCACTGCACTCTACAGAGGGTGACAAAGTGAGACTCTGTCTCAAAAGTAAAAATATAGGGATAGTATTATATTAAAAATAAAATAATATGTCCTCCATAATTTCTTTTTTCATGGCACTATCATCATCTGACATCTATATATTTTATGTTTATTGATTAAAGTCTATCTCCCCCATCCATCAGAATGTAGCTCCTGTGGGCAGACACATTGCTGCTTCCCTCCTATATATATGGCGCATTGACCCACCACGAGGCGAAGGAGGTTAAGAGTACAGGCTCTGAAGTCAGGTTGCTGGAGTGCCACTATGGATCTGCAAACCTGGAAAAATTATTTAACTTCTCAGTTCCTCAGCTTTCTAATCTATAAACTGAGGATAACAATAAAACCTCTTTCAAAGCATTAACCCAAGGATTAAGAGAGTAACGCACATGAAGTACTTAGAAAAATGCCAGGCACGTGTTAAAGTACTCAACAAACATTAGCTAGTAATAATAACATCTAGAATATTTTAAGTGATGGATCAGCATTGGTTGAATTAATGAGAAATATTTACAAAGCTTTTAAACTATGCCTGATACATAGTTAGAACCTCAAAAAATAACTTTACACAATGGAAAGTTGTGGAAGTCTGGTGGTATATGGGGTTTTGTTGTTATTGTTGTTTTGTTGTCCAGAATTTTGCGTGTATCTTCAACTGGCTCTCAGAAGATAAGAGGTTGATTTTTGGTGTTTGCCAATGTCTATAGTACATAGACATTGGAAGTATTCCCATCATAGCTGATTTCAGCTACCAATGTGACTTCACCCAACACAGAGTTAGGAAGAGATGCCCCGCAGCAGTTCGTTATAGAGTATTACTACCACATAGATGCAACAAACATATGTAACATTTAGAAATTTAGAACATAGACAATAGAAAAATACCTAGAAAATGATGGGTATTAAGTAATTATTACTTCTGTTTTTCATGTAACTTAAGTTTGTATAATTTTATTTTTTTAATTTTTTTTGTCTTTTTTTATTATCTTTATCATTAAATCATAGCTGTGTATAACAGTGCGATCAAGGGGTGCAATGTGCTGGTTTCATACACAATCTTAACTATTTTCATCAAACTGGTTAACATAGCCTTCCTGGCAATTTCTCCGTTATTATATGAAGACATTTGTATTCTGCATTTAGCAAAGTTCGCCTGTACCCTTCTAAGATGCACAGTAGGTGTGGCCCCACCAGTTACCCTCCCTCCGCCCCAACCTCCCCTCTCCCCCCCTACCCTTGCCCCTTTCCCCATATTCTTCTGTTATAGTTGGGTTATACCATTCATACGACAGCTATAAATTAGCTTCATAGTAGGGCTGAGTACATTGGATACTTTTTCTTCCATTATTGAGATGCTTTGCTAAGAAGAATATGCTCCAGCTCCATCCATGTAAACATGAAAGAGGTAAAGTCTCCATCTTTCTTTAAGGCTGCGTAATATTCCATGGTATACATGTACCACAATTTATTAATCCATTCATGGATCGATGGGCACTTAGGTTTCTTCCATGACTTAG
>CAUYRH010029772.1:0-12307 GCA_963574655.1 Perodicticus potto
GTCTCAGTCCCCGCCTTTAAGCTGCTCAGTCACTAGATTACTGGCTCCCACCCGATGCCTGTTCTGCGACCCTGAGGGTGGAGCTTGCCAGAGCAGTTCTCCCACAATGGCTCCACACAGCCCACCACCCAATACTGGCAGCTCTTTCTGGCTCAGTGGCCTAGTCTGGGGCCCCAGGCAACACTCAAAAACCCACACACTCCTGCCCAAGTTCTCCCAAGGCAGTTCAACCGAGTGCCAAGACCAAAAGAAACCCAAACAGCTCACAGGTAAGGCCTTTCCAGCCTACAGTCTCACTGTTGCCCCACCCACAGCCGCCGACAGGATCAGACCGAGTGAACAGACGCAACCACTTGCCCAGTCTCCGCCACTTTTGCCTTCCTCAGGGTGTCCAGAAGCCTCACGCTGTCTCCCTGTGTCCCCAAGGGGAAGTTCTTGGGTAGATCCCGTCTACCAGAGATGCCTGAGGTCCTCTCTCCCCGGTCTCACTGTACCCAGCCGCAAGGAAGCTGTTACTCGGCTGCCATCTTGCTCCGCCTCCGGCATCTATAACTTTTAATGAAGAACTTAAGAAAAAGCACCTAAAGACTGAGAAGACATTTTGTCCAAAAATCTCAAACAGGAAGTCCAAGGACATTCACCACTTACAAATGTGCTTTGGCCAGCATACTCAGCCTTTTTTTTAATGTCGTTAGGCAACTGTGCCACAGGCCTCTACCTGCCCTTTTGTCCCACACTTGATTCACTTTGTCCATTTTTATTACCAGCCTTCAAATAATTTGTGTATATAACTTGACTAAAATTTTTATTTCCCATTTGAGAAAACAAAAACTCGGAGACAGGATGGAACCTCCTCAAGGTCTTATAGTTTAAAAAGAGCACAAATCTAGACTCGAACCTGGGTCCCCATACACCTGGCACCCTTTCCTGCCTGTTATGCAGCCCTCTCCCCTTCTTGTCCTGACATAATCTGAGATTGCCCTCTTCCCCCTCCCCAGGAGGCTGGATTTCCCTTCCTCTCCATAGATGGCAACTGGGAAACTGTTAAGAAAAGCAGAGACACCAGAATAAAGAGAGCAAAGTGGACCTTGTGGAAAGAGGCGCAGATCCAAGGAAGGGACTGGAGCTAAACCCCTTGCCCTGGCCAGTCTTTAAATATTCTGCCTGGTCCCTAACACCTCCCTCCAACGACACTCTGCTTGGTTTCCAGAAGACCTAGCCTGTAGACAACTCTTTTGTGAGAGCCCTGTCCTGAAATGTGTTCACTCTCGTGGCAAATTCTTTCTAAGAAAATTTCTGGGAAAAACACAGGCTTTGAATACAGAGCCCCCTAGGATGGAATCTCTACTCTGCCTCACCTACTTGGGGAAATCCTATACCCACACAGAATCGCGGTTCCTTCACCTAATGTAACAAAGGTCATAGTGATCACCACAATTTTTTGAAACGAGAAAATGAAATTACATGTTTCAGGGGCTTGGCACAGTTTATGGCAGGTAGAAGAAACTTACGAATGATGGCTACTTGTTTTTGTTGGAGTCCCCAGAGAAACAGATTCTGAGACAAGGACTCAGCAAAGTGATTTCTTCTGAAGGTGATTCCAGTGGAGGAAAGGGACTAATAATGGATTATCAAGCCCATTACCACTGGGCAACCAGAGCCCAATTGCAGAGCTCTGGAAAATGGTGCAGAACACCTGCCTGAGATATCCCACCAGGAGGTGAGGGGGCTGGGGCATTTACCTACCACTTCCATCAGCCATCCTTGAGGTCTGCTCCCAAAAGGGATTAATTCCTCAGGACTTAGAGCCTGCCTCACATGCCTCCATTGCTAATTGCAGCCACAAAGAGAAAGTCCTGGAGCAAAGAGACATGGGAGGTGACAGAGAAATGGTAAGGGTATAGGAAGTAGGGCAGGGCAGTGATATCATCTGCCACCCTTTGGTTACTACCATCATTGAAAATGAGCCCTCACTTTCTTCCAGGCGATATTATAAGTACCGTACACGTGTTTATTCATCACAACGAATCTACGAGGTGGGTCCTGCTGCTGTTCTAATTTTATAGGTGACACCCTGAAGGCCCAAGTTTATGTAGCTGGAGTGGAACCCAGGCTAACTCCAGAGCCCGTGCTGTTACACACGCCAGCACTTCTCAAGAACACGCAATGACGTAACTAGTTGGTGGAGAAGTCAGACTAAAATCCTAAATTACAGAGCATTTCGTTACTGCCCTGCGTGTATCTGAGTTCTCTCCTTGGCTGCAGCCTGTTCTAGGCACAAAGTGATCTTGTACAAGCTGCTTGAGTTCTCTGGACTCAGTTTCTCCAGCTGTGACGTAGGTTTAAAAACATAAGTACTTCATATAGTCATTTCCAGGATAAACACGAAGGCGAGATCAGCGATCGTCCTGCAGGATATTCTCAGTAAGAGAGCGCTATTACACCCCCCCCCATAGAAACCTCAGTTTTTCTTGGCTGAGAAAAAAAAAAAACATAAACCTGTCTCAAAGGATCTCTTGGTTATCAAGTGAGAAAGTATATGTAGATACGCTATTTTCATAGAGATAAGGAATTGGAAGCTGAGAAAAAATATAAAATATTTTATGAGCGTGAGTAGGACCTTAGTTCTGATTCCTGTCCACTTCCGTTCTTCTGCTATGAAGGGCGATCTTTTTCATTCCCTTCACTTCAACCACCATCTACCCGTTACAGATATTGTATTTTCCAGGTTTTGTTTGTTTCTATTCCTCTCCTGTTTCCTCTCTTTCTTCATTCATTAAGTATGTATTTTCCTTTACACTGCAGAGCACAGCTAGCATAACTGCCTTGACACCCCCAGCTGCTGTCTGCCCTGTTGAGGTCACTCTCTACTTCATTGCCTGTTCTTTTGAGAATGGGTCGTAGTTTGCCTTTTGTAGGTGCATGTCAAGTAATTTTGACACTGCTTTCAAGTGCCTGTTCCCCTCCAGCTGCTTTTACTCATTCTCCAGCACCTGTCTCACATAGTTGTCTTTTATATTGGTTTCTCTTTCACCGAGTGTCCCCCATCCCCATAACTTACAATGAAGAGAACGGAAGCCTCCCTTTCCACTTCAAAGTTGAGAATAGATACGTCTAGGCTCACTCAGTCCTCACCATCAAAGAGACCATTCGAAATTATTTTTTTCCAACCAATTCAGAGTCTTACCACATTCATTTTCTCATTTGCCCATCTTTTCTTCAATGGAAAAGCAGAATGTGGTTCGCAGAACCCCAGGCCCAGCGTCGTACATAAGAGCATACAAGAATGAGTTTGGAGGGTGGTGCCTGTGGCTCAGTGAGTAGGGCACCGGCCCCATATACCAAGTGTGGCAGGTTTGAACCTGGCCCTGGCCAAACTGCAACAACAACAAAAAATAGCTGGGCGTTGTGGCGGGCACCTGTAGTCCCAGCTACTTGGGAGGCAAGAGAATCACCTAAGCCCAAGAGCTGGAGGTTGCTGTGAGCTGTGATGCCACGGCACTCTACCAAGGGCGACAAAGTGAGACTGTCTCTAAAAAAAAAAAAAAAGAAAGAAAAGAATGAGTTTGGAGCTGAGAGACAACCCTTGGATGAATCATTTCCCCTCTCCGAGTCTCTCTTTTCTCTTTTATAAAAAGTTAGATGTTTCATCATCTAACTAGAGCAGTTTATGCACTATCAAAAGGAAAAAATGAAAACAGGCTCAGTGCCTGTACCTCAGTGGTTAGGGCACTGGCCACATACACAGGGGCTGGCGGGTTTGAACCCTACTAAACAACAACAATTACAAAAAAAAAAGAATAGCTGGGTGTCGTGGTGGGTACCTGTAGTCCAAGCTACTTTGGGAGGCTGAGGCAAGAGAATCACTTAAGTCCAAGAGTTTGAGGTTGCTGTGAGCTGTGACGCCACGGCACTCTACTAAGGGTGACATAGTGAGACTCTGTCTCAAAAAAAAAAAAAAGAAAAGAAAAGAAAACAGGTTCATTTAGTTTAACAACTGGCAAAAAAGGTTATAAAAATATATAATAGAATACAGCATATTTATTAAGAAAGATTTTGTTGACGTTCATTACAAAGGAAAAAATTGAATATATTGTTAATATATTAATAATATAATTATAGTAATGAAGCAAGATATAAACAGGTATGTATAATAATAGAAGCCCAGTTTTAAGTAAAAATATTTATGATATTGTTTGAAAAAAGACTGGAAAATATACAGTCCCCTGTTAACAATGGTTATGTTTTAGAGGTAGGATTATAGGTGATTTCTAGTTTCTTCTTTATTTTGTAATTTTTCTAAAATGAATATATTTTATGTTTAAGTAAAAAAAGCTTTAATTTTTTTAAATTAAGGGTACAGACTTATCACCAAATTCCCTTTCAGCCAGAAGATTCTGTGTCTCATTGATTTCTTCAGGATGTGTTATTGAGCACCTGCTGTATACCAGCCACCCTGCTAGGCACTGGGGAGGCGTTAAAGGTGGTTAGGATCCTGTACCTTACAATCCAGAGGGGAATCAACCATGTCTTACTCACTTCTAAAATCCCACTGCTTGGCTTGGTGCCCCCAAATACAGCAGGTGCCCCTATGATGTTTGTTAAACAAATGTTGATTATAATCACCTAGCTCAAAATCAAAGCAGAATAGACACCGGAGGCAGATCTGGAATCTGACAGCCCACTTTGGATACAAGAGGTAGATATAAGAGGTATCTATGGGAGCAGGAGCAGAGGAGGTGACCAAAAGTGAATAAGGGCTGCAGACTGGAGGGGCGTGTAGGCTGGGAGTGGAGACGTAGGTGGAAGGTCCAACTCTCCTGCTTCTGTGTACCAGACTTAGATAGGGATGGCGAGACTTGCTAGTTGGCTCCACCTCAGGATACCTAAGGTGATCAGAGGTCCTTGCATTCCTAGGGGAGGTCAAGGAATCAGGTCTCTCCCTGTGTAGGCAATCCCTTAAGTCAGCAAACCTTGCTTGAAGGAAGGAAATTAGTGTCTCCTAAACTTTCTTTCCATCTCACACACCCTAACCCTAACCCTAACACTAAGCCTATCCCTAACCCTCACCCTAAGCCTATCCCTAACCCTCAGTGAGAGGCTAACAGACAAAACCAGGTTGGCCACTGTGACAGGATTCCTGCATCCAAGCCAGGGGCACTGCCCCAGTTCCTCTATGTGCCTGGTGAGGCTTCAGGTGGCTGCCTCCTCAGGGAGGGGAAGACGCACACCCGTTAATTAACAACCCAAGCCAAATTGAAAACAGCTGTGAATAATTAGCCAATTTGAGTGCTGTGAAGGAGGAATAATTTCTGTAGCCTTCGTAATAAATCTTATGCTGTCTTAGTCCCTACGCTGGACTTGAACTTTTTTTTTTTTCTTTCCAGGGGTGAGTTAGCACATTACTCATAAAAGAAACAGTATCCCTTTTGTTTTGGCTGGGTCTGTTTAATAACAAAGGACCCTATTGCAATTATGGGGGCAGCACGGTGACAAAGCAACTGCCCCATCTGACGGGCTTGCAAACTCCATGGTGAGGTGGGTGGCAGTTCCCTGACCCAGGTGTCCTGCCCCTGTGCCTTGATTTCCACTCTAAATGATCTTTGCTTTCAGTCGGCTCCAGATTTTGAAGATAGATTGTGGTAGAAATACGGTGTCAAAACGCCTTCACGTCAAAGAATAAGGACCTCGAGTCCACACAGGGTTGAGCTTCTGCAGGACACCAAGCCATATTTCTGAGAAGGAGGAAAAGAAGGTAACTCTTAGAATTAAAGAGCAGGAAAGGAATTGACTTCCTTCCTCATTTCAGAGAGGAGAATCACAGAGCAGAATGGATGAGGCTGAAGCTACTGTTAAAAGTACAGCGCAATCAGATCTAGAATTTGACAGCCCACTTCGGATACTACATAGCAGTTTCCAGCTGATAAATAATAATAATCAAATTATTAATTAATTTGATATTTGATATTTAAATAATCAAAATCACTTGAAGCTCCTTTAAAAGGTCCTATAGCAGCTATCAGAGCACACTGTAAGGATTAAAAGCAGAAGCCCTGGAGATAGTCCTATTTTCTAATCCTGGCTCTGCCCTTTGCCAGCTGTGAGCTGGATAAGTCAGTTCACCTCTCTAGTCTCAGTTTACTCATCTGTGTAATGGACATAAAATAGCTTTTTACAGTTTTCATGAAATATCAGTCAGAAAATTAAGTTCGGAAACTCATCCTAGAAAAATTGCTACATCTTCATTGCTGAATATCACTACAGTCACCTTCGGGGTACTCCCCTTGGAAAGCTGTGCACTGACACCAACATCTAGTCCACCCTTCAAAGCAATTTTAGAACTCTTTTTCTGAAATGGTCAGCAGAGCTGTTGTATAAGGCCTGACAATTAAGTTCACAAACTTAACTCTCTGATCTCATATATAACGATCTTGTTGTCTATAACTGTCTATTCTATACTGGCACCCGAGCAGCTGAGCATGGCTAGGGGAAGGCACATAACCATGCTGGCTTGAATTCAGGACCCCAAGCTTCAGGTGGGCCCTTGGAGGTCCTATGGATTCTCTTCCATTTCCATAATCACTCCATCCTCTGGAAGACCTTTCTTTGCTTAGCCTCTTCTCAGATTGCCAGCACCCTCTCCTCCCTTTTTGCTATCAGCTGATGACCTCGCATTCATTTTATTTCATCAAAATGAATTTGAATCGATCAGAAGAGAACTTTCAAATGGCCCTTTGTGAAATGGATCAACCCACCTGTATCCACATACTCTGCTTTTCCTCTTGTTGAAACACACGCATGCCCACACTGTTATCTAAGCCATTTCTTTACCTTCTAGTGCAGTAGTTCTCAACCTTCCTAATGCCGCGGCCCTTTAATATAGTTCCTGGGGGTCGCGACCCACAGGTTGAGAACTGCTGCTCTAGTGGATCAAAATTCAGAGAAGCTAATTTGCCAAGGTTACCAGCAAGTAAATAGTAGAGCTAAAGTTTTAATACTGGTCCTATTAGAAGATAAACTCTGAGAAATCTCTTCCTCAGTAGTC
Organism: Perodicticus potto; assembly: GCA_963574655.1. Lineage (NCBI taxonomy): Eukaryota > Metazoa > Chordata > Mammalia > Primates > Lorisidae > Perodicticus > Perodicticus potto. The sequence goes on from CAUYRH010029772.1 coordinate 7,046, forward strand.
AGTAAAGAGCCTGGAATGTGGCAGGTGCTCAGCTCATATTTGTGATGAATGAATCAAAGACCAATCCACAGGTCTTATAGGCTTCTCATGACACAGCGAATGATCAATTGCTCCCTGTCCCTCTGAGCAGAGGCCTAGACAGTATAAAGAGGCAATAGAATGAAGGCTTTTGCATAAAGCCATTAGCAGAAAAATGGCAAGGGAGTTTGCCAGGTGTCTACAGCCCTGGATAGAAGAAAAAAAAATTACCTTCTAGAAACTGTTACCCTGAGCCACATTTTATGTTCCTCATAAGACATTTGAACCCTAAACTGACACATTCACATAAAAACTAGTCTGGGACAAGTGAGACTTGCAAAGACCACTCTGTAGGGACAATTTTATAACCCAAAATGCATAGGATTCCCACAGGAAACAATTCTTATGGGAGATGAGGTTGAAATAAAAAATTACAACCCACAGGGACAGATGAATCACCCTGAAGGTAAACAAGAGTTGATACCCCAATCAGAGAGGAGAACTCTCTGAAAGCAAGGATTTAAAAATACTCCACTAGATTGTAATGATAGAAATGGTTCAATATGGGTTCACTTTTTTTTGTTTGTTTATTTGTTTTTTGAAGTTTTGGCTGGGGTTGGGCTTGAACCCGCAACCCCCAGTATATGGGGCCGGTGTCCTATTCCTTGAGCCACAGACGCCACCCTATGGGTTCACTTTTTTAAAGAGGTACCAATATTAATTAGAGGCCCAACAGACCAAAGAATTAAAATAAATTACCCCACTATTAGCCCTGCTTTGGCCATTAGCACACCAGTTTTATAATTGTTGCAATGCCTACAAAGTTATTATTTACCTATTTTTTCTTTAAGTTGCTTGCCTTTAAAAGGTGTCATTAATTTTATTTAAAAGGAAATCATAATGGTGCATTGGTCCCCACAAATTCCTGGGATGATGTACTATTTGTTGTCTTATCAAGCATCGTAATAAATATATAATTATTATTTAAAAATACTTGTCCACATACTAAAAACATCTCATACACCAGCAGTGGTGCATTAACCAAACTTAAGAAAATGCTCTACAGTTACCCCTCCTCTCAAAGACAGGAAAGTAAAGCTTTGCCATGGATCATAGAACAAGTTCAGAGCAGAGTCAGGACTTGAACCCGAACACCTGCCTCTTCGGTGACAGATTTGAGTCCAGTATTCTGCATCATGATGCTGTCACTCACATCTTTTCTTACGTAACTTTTAAAAAGGTGTGCAAAACTCAGAAATTCTTTGTGCATTTTCCAAGATAAATCTTTAAATGGTCTTAAAAAGAGGGGCAGTTATTTCCTTCAGGCATTTATTACATTTCTGTAAATTAAACTCATATTGATGCATGCTAATGAGCTGGGAAGTGAGCAGTAATCCTTTCCGATGAATGGAGAAGCAAGTCTGCATGGGAGGCATTAAAGTAATAATTATTGCTGAAGTCACAGTTAATGGAGGAGCTCAAAGGGCTTCATTAATGTGAAGTCATTCATAACACATTGAAAGAAATTAAAGAGAGTGAGATTTCTTTCACCACTAAAATATTTCTAATCTAGGGGTGAGCTGGAGCCTGCCTACTTTGAACAATTGCACAGCAGAAGAGGTGTCCGGGCATCCTTAAACTGTGAGTACAACCACCTTTCAGTTAGCTCTGGGAGCGGGATTTCCAGCCCCATCCACACGCTTCATCTCCATCTGTCTCTTGCTACCACTGCTTGCTCTGTGAACTTTCCAAATAAAACATCTCAAGTGAAGTATTTAAACTCCATAATGCGTTATTTGAGGCTGCTCTCAATTAAGTCTCACTGGCCTTTCTGAGCCGACTTTCCACCACTTTCCCTGATACACGCTGGATTTAGGATTTTGGTTGCATAGGTTATGGAGATGCCAGCTGCTGTAACAAATTCTCAAATTGCAATGACATAGCGTGGAGAATTTGACTTCTCACTTCCCCGATAGTTCAATGTGTTTCTGTTTTGCTGAGCAGTTCTCCTCCACTGATCCAGGGATCCAGGTCCTTTCCATCTTTGAGGCTCTATCACCCCTAGGAACTTGGAATCCTCTGTATTATAGCCAGCAAACAGGGAAAGAGTTTAAGGACATGGTATACTCTTCTCTTAATCATGACAACCTGGGGGTGGCAGACTCCACCCGTGCTCACATTTCACTGGCAAGAATAGTCATTTTGCTTCCGCAGGTGAAAGAACAGCTGGGACATGCAGTCATCATCCAGATAATCCTCCTGTTCCTTACTCTGCTACACTTTCTCCACCTCCTGAACTCCTATGCATCCTTCAAGGCCCTATTCATCCTTCAAATACCCTTTATTCTGCAAAGCCATCTCAGCTGCCCTTGGCGAATTTAGCCAACCTCTCTTTCTTGTTTTCATAACACCTGAACATACCTCAGTAGGAAACTATTAAATATTCAAATATCTGTCTCTCCTGACACTTGAGCCCCTACAAACTAGGTCTATGTCTTACTTGTTTTGTGTCACTCATAGCCTCTGGCACTGTTGCTGGTAGAAGGCAATAGGCATTCAATACACAGTTATTGAATCTAACTGATATGCGGTCATAAATTCTCTAACAAGCATCTAGTGAGTTATTACTACACCCTCAGAACACACATCTCAATCTCTCGAAAGTTTGCATCTCAGACTCAGAGATCTCCAGGTAGGTCTCCTTGTTGTACCTGTCCACGTGGAACTCTTGGTTGTTGTCTCCAATGCCACAGATCGGCAGGGTCCATGAACACATTCTCTAAAAGTGGTGCTTTCTTAACATCTCTCAAGATCATATGTTGATGACAGTTAAGACTATAATCAAAGAACAGAGAAGAGGTGGCGTGAAAACAAGACCATGAGACACACACATAAGGCAATCAACAGGTTCCTCTCTCAAAGGGCAGAAACCAGAAGAAACACCATGTGACTTCACACCTGCCCAGCTCCACTCCCTTTAGTTAGAACCTGTTCTGCCTCTGGCTGCAAATGCCAGGCCCTCTCTGTCCTTCCCATCTGCACACATACATTTCAGAAGATCAAGAGATTGACAACTGCCCCAACCCCAATCCCCAAGGGACAGCTTTGCAGTTATTACTGGACAGCAAAGCCCAGTGGTGCAGTGTGTGGGATCTGGGCCAGCCTGGATTAGAATCCTGCCTGCCTTAGAGAAATAATACCCGTTTTGCAATGTTGTTGTGAGAGTTAAGGAAGTTGGTTAGGTCATTAAATCTGAAATGTCTGATTTAGAATCAAAAGTTTCGTTTATTATATCTCAAACAAGAAGCATTACAATTAATCAAGTATGCACCTGAACTGTCGACACAGTTTTGCTATCACAACAGTAGCTCGCGTGTGCCAGCAGCAGAGAAACCTGGAGAGCAAGAGGTGATGAAATTGTGGAAACGCAAAAGGCGTTTTACACAGCTCGTTGAGAATTAAATATTTCCTTGTAAGAAGCAGTCCAAAGCCTAGAAGAAGCAGTAGTCAGTTGGTGCAAGGTCTCGTGAATACGGTGGATGACAGAGAGTTTCCAAGTCTAGCTTTTGTAATTTGAGTAGCATTGTTTGTATAATTTGTGATTGAGCATTGTCTTGCAAGAGGGTTGGCCTTTCTTGACCAATCTTGGCTGCTTAAAGGCAAGCACTTTCTCTTTTCATTCAGTTGCTTGCAGTAGACATTTGCTATAATTGATTAACCAGGTTTCATGAAGCTCTAGTGGATAATACCACCGCCACATAATGGATAATGCCACACTGCCAGAATATTGGACTGTTTAAGTGCTTCATCTGTATATAACCATTGTACCCAATGCTTTTGATTGTCAAAAAGAATCTATTTTTCATCACATGTAACAATACAAGTAAAAATGGTCTGCCTTTATCCCATGACAGCAAAGAAAAGCAAGTTTCAAGATTATTTCTCTTCTGATGCTCATTTACTTCATGCAGAACCTATTTATTCACTTCTTTACCTTGTTGATTTGTTTCAAATGGTCCAATATTGTTGGGATTGCAATGGCAAACCTGGCTGCTAATTCACGTGTAGGTTGAGATGGATTCACTTCCGCTACAGCTTTCAGCTCATCATTATCCACCTTGGTCTCGGGTCACTCCACAAGGCTCATTTTCAAGATTATCATCAACAGAATGGAATTTCTCAAACCATTGACAGACTGTGCATTCATTAACCACATCCTTCCCAAACACATCACTGATATTTCAAGTTGCCTGCATTGCATTGGTTCCATGATACAACTCATATTTGAAAATAACACCAATTTTTAACTTATCCATCATTTCACAAAAAATTGCTCTAAAAATATTAGGAAGATTGGATAAAGGACTTAAATTTAAGGCATGACACAATAAAAATCCTGAAAGAAAGCATAGGAGAAACACTGGAAGATATTGGCCTGAGGAAAGACTTCATGAAGAAGACTGCCATGGCAATTGCAACAACAATAAAAATAAACAAATGAGACTTAATTAAACTAAATAGCTCTTGTACAGCTAAGGAGACAGCAATCAAAGCAAATAGACAACCTACAAAATGGGAAAGTATATTTGCATATTTTGAATCAGGCAAAAGCTTGATAACTAGGATCTATAGAGAACTCAAATTAATCCACGTGAAAAAAGCCAACAATCCCATATATCAATGGGCAAGAGAGATGAATAGAACCTTCTCTAAAGAAGACAGACGAATGGCTAACAAACATATGAAAAAGTGCTCATCATCCCTAATTATTAGAGAACTACAAATCAAAACCACCCTGAGATACCATCTAACTCCAGTGTGAATGGCCCACATCACAAAATTCCAAAACTGCAGATGCTGGCATGGATGTGGAGAGAAAGGAACACTTTCACACTGCTGGTGGGACTGCAAACTGATACAACCTTTTTGGAAGAAAGTATGGAGAACTCTCAAAGAACTCAAGCTAGACCTCCCATTTGATCCTGCAATCCCATTACTGGGCATCTACCCAGAAGGAAAAAAAATCCTTTTATCATAAGGACACTTGCACTAGGCTATTTATTACAGCTCAATTTACAATCGCCAAAATGTGGAAAGAGCCTTAATGCCCACCAACCCAGGAATGGATTAACAAGCTGTGGTATATGTACACTATGGAATACTATTCAGCCATTAAAAAAATGGAGACTTTACAGCCTTTGTATTAACCTGGATGGAAGTGGAACACATTATTCTTAGTAAAGC
>CAUYRH010029775.1:0-16479 GCA_963574655.1 Perodicticus potto
AGATGTTCAGCTTCCTGCCCAAAAGCTCGGTTCCCAGCCCATCAGGATCCACACCCCAAACTTCTGACATTTTAAAATCTTTCATTGACTTTGAATAAACCACCCAGAGAATTTTTCCATAGAAAAAGGCATTGTGTGGCTTGGCGCCTGTGGCTCAGCGGGCTAAGGTGCCAGCCATGTACATCTGAGCTGGCGGGTTCGAATCCAGCCTGGGCCCGCCAAACAACAATGATGGCTGCAACCAAAAAAATGGCCGAGCGTTGTGGCGGGCGCCTATGGTCCCAGCTACTTGGGAGGCGGAGGCAAAAGACTCGCTTGAGCCCAGGAATTAGAGGTTGCTGTGAGCTGTGATGCCAAAGCACTCTATCCAGGGTGACAGCTTGAGGCTCTGTCTCAAAAAAAAAAAAAAATTAAACCCAAAATATATAAACAAAGCTCCCCAACTCAACAATGATATCCTCATTGAAATAAATAGTAGCCAATATTTATAAGGTGTTTTACTGTGGTGGAGAAGACAAAACAATTTATGTCCTACTCCCCTGGGGCATCTGTTGCTGTTTCCATTGGTTGTTTCTCTGGGATTTACCTGCATTTTTCCAAATAATGTGTTTTACCTATCTCTTGATTTATTGGGTCGATACTATTTACTGATTTCCTATTCCTAAAGGCTGAGATTTAGCTCTCTTAGGCATTCTGCTCCCCCCAATAGTTATATCATGATTATTAGTTAAGTGAAAATTCAGAAGTTAAGTTATTATATATAAATTTGTTCACAGTGTAGCAGTGTACTTCAGGAACACTTATTTCCTAAAATGTGCTTTTTTATTTCCCTGAAGCTAATCACTGCCTTGGTTTTGTGTCTGTAACTCTCCACTGGAGCTAACTTCTCCACTCCGGGCTGTTCTGGCCTCTCTCCTCTTCAGCACAGGGGATTCCCAGGATGTAGCCCCTATTTCTTGGGTTTGGGTTTCCTTATTTCTTGATTTTCTCCCTTGTTGTGGGAATGTACATTCTCTAAGGTTTCCAGAGAAAGTGTTTTACAGCTTCCTTTGTAAGGTAATTAACTGGTGGTTTGGCTGAGGACAGGAATTCTGGGTGGTAAATAATTTCCTTTGCCCTGTGTCTTCCGGCCTCCAATCTTGGGCAGCCAAATGATCTGAAGCTGAGCTGTCCTGCTTCCTCATCTTCTATTTGTCTCATGATTGGTTTGTTTGTTTCCTCTCTCTGAAAGCTCATATAATCTTCTTATTCTCCACATTTTGTACTTTCATAGTGGTGGGTTTTGTGTGGTTTGATTTTCAGTGGTTGGGCTGAGCACTTGGTGGGCTCTGTCTGTCTCATGTTCTTTTCCTAGCAAACTTTCTTGAATGATATCATTGGTGATTTCTTCCACTCTGGTCTTTCTGTTCTCTTTGTGGAACACTTCTTTGTCATATGTTAGCCACCTTGGATTGATCTTCTCATTCTCTTGACTATTTTCCTTTTTGTCTTTTCATTCTACTTTTTGGGAAATTTCCTTTACTTTGTCTTCTAACCTGTCTATTGTTATTTTAAACTTGACTATCAGATTTTTAATGCCCAAGGGCTTTTTTTTTTTTTTTTTGTAGAGACAGAGTTTCACTTTATCGCCCTTGGTAGAGTGCTATGGCGTCACACAGCTCACAGCAACCTCCAACTTTTGGGCCTAGGCGATTCTCTTGCCTCAGTCTCCTTAGTAACCGGGACTACAGGCCGCCACAACACCAGGCCATTTTTCTGTTTTGCAGTTCCGCCGAGGCCAGGTTTGAACCCGCCACCTTCAGTATATGAGGCCGGCGCCCCACTCAATGAGCCACAGGCGCCGCCCCCAACGGCTCTTTCTGATTCTTTGATTGTCTCTCTCTTCTTTTTTCTTTACCTTTAAATTTTATTTTATCTTATTTTGAAAGTCTCACTCTGTTGCCTGGGCTAGAGTGCCACGGCATCAGCTTAGCTTGCAGCAACTTTAAACTCCTAGGCTTATGTGATCCCTCTGCCTTAGCCTCCTGAGTAGCTGGAACTACAGGCTCCCACCACAATGCCCAGCTAATTTTTCTATTTTTAGTAGAGATGTGGTCTTGCTCTTACTCAAGCTAGTTTCAAACTCCCGAGCTTGAGGGATCCTCCCACCTCAGCCTCCCAGACTGCTAGGATAGGCATGAACCAGATTGTTCCTCTTTAAATGGAAAATGTATACTTGTTTCTTAGCTGCTATATCTTCTGTTATCTCTGAGGATGATATACATATGAGGCTTTTTTTTTCCTGTCTCTGGTATTTGAATCAGGAACATAAGGATTTTTCTGGAACTACTTTCTTCTGCTCTTTTTGTCTCTCTCCTTCAAGCTACTTTTATTTTCTCTTTCTGGGTTTTGGCCTCTTTCTTATCTAGCATTTTGGAGAGAAGGCATCCGAGGTTACCATTGTGTGGGTGACTTTCATTTAAACAGCCTGTTTTCACAATCTCTCATCTTTGCCCTCCACGGTTCCTGGATCCCTAACCTGAATCTTTCTGTGAAGCAAAAGTTTATTTTATTTAATTATTTGTTTATTTGTTTTATAGAGATAGGGTCTTCTTCTGTCACCCTGGCTGGAGTGAAGTGTTGTCATCATAGCTTACTGTAGCCTCAAATCACTGAACTCAAATAATCCTCCCGCCTTAGCATCCCAAAGCACTGGGATTACAGATGTGAGTCACTTCTGTATTATAATTTATAATTTGAAAATAATCTATGGGCGGCACCTGTGGCTCAGTGAGTAGGGCACTGGCCCTATATATGGAGGGTGACAGGTTCAAACCCGGCCCTGGCCAAACTGCAACAAAAAAACCCAGCTGGGCGTTGTAGCACGCGCCTGTGGTCCCAGCTACTCGGGAGGCTGAGGCAAGAAAATCGTCTAAGCCTAAGAGCTGGAGGTTGCTGTGAGCTGTGACCCCACGGCACTCTACCGAGGGTGAAACTCTGTCCTTTAAAAAAAAAAAGAAAGAAAGAAAATAATTTAAATGTCCAACAATAGGAGAATTACACTGTATTCATTTGATGGAATATTATGCAGCTATTAAAAATTATATATCTTGGGCGGTGCCTGTGGCTCATCGAGTAGGGCACTGGCCCCATGTACCGAAGATGGTGGGTTCAAACCCAGCCTCGGCTGAACTGCAAAACAGAAAAATAGCCAGGCGTTGTGGCGGGCGCCTGTAGTCCCAGCTACTCGGGAGGCTGAGGCAAGAGAATCACCTAAGCCCAGGAGTTGGAGGTTGCTGTGAGCCGTATGACGCCATACTGAGGGCGATAAAGTGAAAAAAAAAAAAAAATTATATATCTCGTGTGGTGACTGTGGTTCAGTGAGTAGGGCACCGGCTCCATAGGTGGTGGGTTCAAACCCAGTGCCAGCCAAATTGCAACAAAAAAAAAATAGCTGAGCGTTGTGGTGGACGCTTGTAGTCCCAGCTACTCGGGAGGCTGAGGCAAGAGAATCACCGAAGCCCAGAGCTGGAGGTTGCTGTGAGCTATGACCCCACAGCATCTACCAAAGGGTGACAAAGTGAGACTCTGTCTCTTAAAAAAAAAATTATATGTCTCTTTACAACAGCCAAAAGGTGGAAATAACCCAACATGGTCCATCCACACACTGGAATATCACTCAGCCATGACAAGGAAGGAGGCTCTGACACAGGCCACAATGTGGATGGACTTTGAGGACGTCGTGCTCAATGAGAGAAGCAGACACAGAAGGACACACAGTGTGGGACTCCATTTATATGAAATGTCCACAACAGGCAGATCCACAGAGATGAGAAGTGGATTAATGGTTGCCAGGAGCTGGGGGAGGGGATGGGAGCGACTGCTGATGGGGATGGGGTTGCTTTTTGGGATGATGAGTTCTGGAGCTAGATAATGGTGATGGTTGCACAATATTGTGAATTCACTAAATACCACAATTTAGAAAGATGTGTCTGGTAAGTTCATCAAAAGAACTGAATTTAAATGAAGCATAAACATAAAGCACATGGTAATCAGGTAATAAATCAATGTTGTTATAATGTCAAGTGAAGAAGAGCAGATCTCAGAATGCTGTAAGTAGCCCACCCCAAAGCAACAGTGCATTAAAAAAAAAAGTCAAAGCTTCTTTCTCTCTCCTCTCTACTCTGTTCCCCTCTTCTCTCTCCTCCTTAGTGCTATTCTGCAGCATCCCCGACCAATAAAGACCTTTCGCACACACACACACACAAAAGCCAAACGATAGGCCGGCCACAGTGGCTCACACCTGTAATCTTAGCACTCTGGGAGGCTGAGGCCGGAGGATTGCTTAAGCCCATGAGTTTGAGGCTGCAGTGAGCTGTGATGATGCCACTGTGATGTGTGGTGACAGAGTGAGACTCTGTCTCCAAGAAATCTAAAATAAAATTTAAAAAGAAACTGAAGGGAGGAGTGTTCATAGCAATTCATTGTTTTGTTTACCTTTTTTCATTTTTCTAAATTTTTAAAGTTTTTAGTAATAGGAAAAAGCCAATACATTAGGAGAAAATTGTATTTCCTTTTTTTTTTAGAGACAGAGTCTCAGTTTGTCACCCTCAGTAGAGTGCTGTGGTGTCACAGCTCACAGCAACCTCCAGCTCTTGGGCTTAGGTGATTTGTTGCCTCAGCCTCCCAAGTAGCTGGGGACTACAGGCGCCCGCCACAACACCTGGCTATTTTTTTGTTGCAGTTTGGCCGATGCTGGGTTTGAACCTACCACCCTCAGTATATGGGGCCTACTCACTGAGCCACAGGTGCTGCCCCAGAAAATGTTATTGTGGAAAAATATACATAACATAAAAGTTGCCATCTTGGGGTAGTGCCTGTGGCTCAAAGGAGTAGGGCGCTGGCCCCATGTGCTGGAGGTGGTGGGCACAAACCCACCCCCAGCCAAAAACTGCAAAAAAAAAAAAAAAAGAAAGAAAGAAAAAGAAAAAAAAATTGCCATCTTAATCACCTTTAAGTGCACACTTCAGTGGCATCAAGCACATTCACATAGCTGTGCAACCATCACCACCCTGCATCTCCAGAAATTTTTTATCTTCCCAAACTGAAACTCTGTCCCCATGAAACGCTAAATCCCTCCCCTCTCCCCAGCCCCTGGCCCCCACCCTTCCGCTTTTTTCTCTGTGACTCTGACGACTCTAGGGATCTCCTGTGAGTGGAATCACACACTGTGTGTCCTTCCGTGTCTGCTTCTCTCATTGAGCATAATGTCCTCAAGGTCCATCCACGCTGTACCCTGTGTCAGAGCCTCCTTCCTTTTTCAGGCTGAGTGATAGTCCCGTGTGTGGATAGACCCTGTAGTGTTTGTCCATTCATCCCGCCACGGACACCTGGGTTGTTTCCACCTTCTGGCTGTTCTGAGTCCTGCTGCTGTGAACATGAGTGTGCAAGTATCTCTTTCCAGATACATTTTATTTTCAACACCTGGGTGGCTATACTCAGGGAGCTTGGTTTTCCCCCAGGCTGACCTCCCCACCTTTGTGAGGAAACATCCCCTGCTCATGTGCTCAGCAGACCCCTGATCCGCTTACCCGAAACATCTTCTCAGCCCCAGCAGCTAAACTCAGAGGCGGTCAGGGATCAATGTGACTTATTTCTGGCCAGGGACGCAGTGCATTTTCATGGCTATCTTGCCATGTTATCCATGACCTTGCAGATGCAGTTGACAGATCTGCCCTTGCATTTCTGTCTTCCCCAAACTGCCTGCCAGATTTGGTTCCAGCCCTGCCCACGGGCCTGCATCACTTCCCACACTCAACGGTGTCTCCTAGCAACCCGGCTCACCGCCAGCACCTGCATCCAGGTCCCTGCTCTGGTTCTCTGGAGGTGATTTTCTGCCCCTCCAACCCCGCAGTTTGCCTTCTTGAGTCTTCCTGCCACCTGCCGACCTGCTCTGGGGTCCCCTGTCCGGTGGGATGAGGACTGGGGAGGAAGAGCCAGAGCTGATTGCTGTTTAGTTTCTTGCTGGGCTGTGTCACCCAGACAGTTCTTCCATCTGGACCATATCTTCTGCTAAACCAACTGCTTGGTTTTTGCTATTGCACTGCCTAAACTTTGATTTTGGTAGTTGCTAGGAGGGCTGACTTAACTCTTTGTCAACAGGGCTGACTTTTTTTTTTTTGTAGAGACAGAGTGTCACTTTATCACCCTTGGTAGAGTGTTGTGGCATCACACAGCTCACAGCAACCTCCAACTCCTGGGTTTAGGCGATTCTCTTGCCTCAGCCTCCCAAGTAGCTGGGACTATAGGCGCCTGCCACAACGCCCAGCTATTTTTCTGTTTTGCAGTTCGGCCGAGGCTGGGTTTGAACCCGCCACCTTCGGTATATGGGGCCAGCGCCCTACCTGATGAGCCACAGGTGCCGCCCAACAGGGCCGACTTTTAACTGCCTGGTGGCGGAGGTGCCATCTGCCTCCCCCTACCCTGGGAGGGGACGATGATGAGCCATGTGTTGGGAGGCTTCTGAGAAGAGCTGCCCCTCCCCAGGACAGAAGGGAGTAAGCCAGTCTGTGCCAGAGACATTGTCCTGTAACCGCACAGACACAAATGGAGTTCTCTCATTTGTTCTCTCAAGAGAGAGACTTGAGACTCGTCTTTGGGTGTCAGTGTAGCTTTAAGTCACAAAGCAAGGGGGCAGGGATCAGGGACATGCAAAAACAAACCATCCCTGACACCCCATTGGTATGTGACTATTAAGCACTGAGTGGAGGATTCTTTAGCTGCAAGTGTCCACCTGGCCTGCTCTAGATACAGGGATGCAACGGTGGCAAGCAGGTGTACTTCCCACCCGTCTGCAGAGAATTCACATTCTCAAAGGGAAGACAGAGGACACATCATTTCGATCAGGGACATGTGGTTTAAAGGAAATGAACAGGGCCACCAGGTAGGATGAGGGGGCCAAGGAGGCATCTCTGAGGAAGTGACATTGCCTCTCTGAGGCAGATGGCACCTCCACCACCAGGCCCCACAGAGGGGGAGCCACCCATTCAGGTCAAGGGAAGAGCTTCCCAGACAGTCAGAACAGCACGTGTGAGGGCCCCAGGGCATGAGTGAGTTTGGCTTGTCAGAGGATCAGCAGAGCATGGTGACAGATGAGCTTGTGGGGGGCTTTGCTAGGATTCAGGGTTTTATCTAAGTGCAGTGGGGACCTCTTGAGCATTTAAGCAGTAAACAGGGCGGAGAATGGAGAGTATAAAAGTCGAGATGATAGGATTTCCTCATGGATTGGCTCTGAGTACAAAGTGATCTAGGAGGACTCCCTGGAGGTGGTAGCAGTCAACCTGGGCAACTGAGTGAATGGCTGTGCCACTGCCAAGATATGGGAGGAGGAGAGGGTGTGTGGAGCCTGAGGGTTTAGGCAAAGCTCCCTTAGGCTTTCCTCTTAGGAAAGAGCCCAATGGCAGAGAAGTCACCTAACCCCCTGGGGAGGTCTGAGTGGCTGGGTGCCAGTCAGTGGATCCTGTTTCTGACAGACACTTCACTGCCAAAGCAGCCCCCTCCTGAGCCACCTGGCTTTCCTCTTTGGCCTGTGCCTGAGAAGGGGTTCCTAACAAGCATAGTCAGTGCTCTAGGCCTCCGAGTGTCACCTCGCTCTCCTGCTGGGCTCTCCTGCTCTAGGCCTCCTGTCACCTCACTCTCCTGACCTGGGCTGGAAGCCCCGTCACGAAACCTGCCCACTGTGACTTGTGTTTTCATCTGAAGCCCTTCAGCTCACCCTCTAAGGCTTGTGGTCATGACAGTGGGAGCTCACTATGGGACAAGCCATCTGTCCCAAACTCAACTTATCCGCCACTCATCTGGGAAGCCCTCAGGACCCTCTTGCCCATCTCACTTCTGGGCCACAGAAACTCCTCCAAGCCAAGGCAGAGTGCTGGGCCATGGGGTACGTTGACCGGTTTCTTTGTACCCATTAGGATCCCTGCACTGGATGCAGGGATGGCTGAGGGAACTCCTGCCTGAGGGAGCAGCTCTAGCCCCCCTGATCCCTCTCTGCCCACACTTGGGCTACAGGGCCTCTGGGAGAGGGGGACGGGCTCAGAGTTCAGGGTCACCTGCACCCTGTGGGAAGGACTGCACAGCCCACACCAGAAGACGAGCACATCTCCTTTATTCCTCCCCCCAGTTTCCAGGTCGCTCCACAAAGACACCTGGAAGCTAAGCAACACACAGGCTATCTTTCAACACAGAAAAACAGAACCAAGTTAGTCAAATGGCCACAACCATGTCTGTTGAAAGGTGGCCTTTCTCACTCAAGGCCAGTGGGCAGCCAGCTAAGGAAACTCCTGGCAGGGGGAGAGATTTGAATGGGTGGGGGCCAGGCAGGGGGTGCCCCCACATCTCCTAGTTCCAGGAGGCCCCCTGTCCCTCACCAGCGTCCACAGGATGACTTCCCTCCCTGTTCCCAGGAGGGGGGCACAGGCTGAGACCTGCGTCAGGGAGGGAAGGAGGCCAGGAGGGTGAAAGGCGGTCACGTCACAGAGTAGCTCTTCTCTGTGGAAGGCACTTGGTGGTCCGGGGTGTCGAGAGGGCATGCAGGTGTCTCTGGGGTTAGGTTCAGACCACTGGGGACACAGGTATTTCCCCAGGGAGGCCCCAGCCTTCATCTTCACCACCTGTTGGCAATGTCATTTGACAATCTGCACAGGGGATGATCCAAGCTCAGACCTGCCAGGCTCCAGGCTGCAGCACTGGTCTGTTTGAAGCAGGCTGGGTTTGGGGGGTCCTAGCCCCAGGTGCTCCTTCAGGCTCATTCCACACAGGGTGAATGTGGTGACCAACACAGGCCTGCTGGTCACACGTAGCCCCCAGCACCCTACTCTCTCCGGTCCGCCCTCTATGGCCTCTTCCGGAACTTGAGGGTCAGTCTTTCTGACATTGGGTCCCATCCAAAGGAAGTGATTTAAAAACCTGCATCCTCTGCATGCCACAGAGGGAGTGTAAAGCTAGCAGGAAATACTAGGGTTCAGATACTGGTACATGTGGCACCCAACTGCCTGCCCACCTGGGCGTGGGTGGACAGGGCCCCAGAGACAGGGGTGCTGCTCCTAGTCCTGGGTGGCGTGACTTCTCTAATGACATAAGCACAGTGCTTTTTAAAGAGAAACCTACAGAACATTACTCAGAAGGGAAATACCACTGTCCAATGACAGTGACAGCAGCTGGCTGGTGTATGCATATGGGGGGTGGCTCACACAAACCCCTCTCCATGCCGCTGGCACTGCTTCTTCTCACCTGCACTTTCCTTGCCTTTCTCGGTCTTCCCTGGCTCCAGGCACCTCTTCTGGCAGCCAGCCCCAGGCTGGCACCTGGCCTGGGGAAGTGGGTCCATGCCCAGGAACTTGTGGATCTGCCGGAAGGCCAGCAGGCGCAGGGCATACTGTGGACACACACAGTCCATCAGGACCACTGCCTGGCCTTGCTCCCTGAGTGCTGGGGACACAGGGGAGCTGGCATCTGTGGCCACCAGAGGATAGCCAGGCTCATCCTGTACCCTTGAAGATGACTCTTCTTGTGGCTGCTGAGTTCAGGTCACTGCAGGGCATAGGGAATCATCCTGGGAGTCGGTCAGTGCCAGCGGATGGCAGCAATCTGCCTAGGAAGCCCCTGGGACACCAGCTCTTTACCACTTTGGGGGGCCCCAAATCTTGCATTACTAGCAATTATATTCATCCCGTTAAAGGCAGTTCATAAACTTGGACCCAGTATAATTTGGTTTTTGCACTGCTGGGGCATATATAAACAAAGTGGCACACAAGGAAATGTGTGGGCTGGCCGGCAGAGGTGGGGGCCACAGCTGGGATTTATGGACCATGGTGGGGCTGGGGTGCTCAGGACAGTCCCTGCTACCCACAGCCCACCCTCCTAGACACCTCTCCCAGGCAGGCAGAAAGGAAGAGGAACCCTGGGCCATTTCAGGCACAGCCATAGATAAGACCTGAGTGCGACCCCTGCCACAGAGCCTCCTACCTGGGCACTGGCTGTCACATCTTCCCGTTCTTGAAGGGTCATGGGCTCAAGGGCGTCCTTCTGGCCTTTCTCGCAGGGATCCTGGAGCCCGGGCCCATCTTTGTGAGGAGCGCAGGACAGTGAAGAATGAGAGAGCATCCTTGTGAAAGACGGCATGGCCACTGCGGGCTGGTCAGTGCCCACACCTGCAGCACGCAGACCTGTGGTTCATGGGGTGGGCTGCCCTCTCGCAGGGGTGAGCAGGAGTCCTGCCTGGCTCCCCACAACACACCAGGCGACCAGGGCCTCCCGGCCTTTGGAAGTAAGTGCATGTGTGTCTATGTGTGCGCCTGCCCGTGAGTGTGTGTGTGCGCACATGCGTGCACATAGTCATGTGAAAGGCCCATATGAGGAGCCTGATGCTTTATCCTCCTTTTTTCTCTTAATGTCATCCTGTGTCACTAAAAATCACTGGAAAACACTACTTTCCAGATCTGATTACCACCTTCTCGTGTGTGTCTCATGCCCTCTCTTCCCTTTGCTATTGTAAAACACACCGCATTGAACATCTTTGCACATGCACTGATTTCTGGTCAGTTCCACTGAATGTCCCAGGGAGGTGCTCATCTGGGCAGTTCTGGGCCACCCCAACAGAGGGCAGCCCCTCCTGCTGTGCAGGAGGTTATGGGGGTTCATTATCTGCCCTCCTTCTGGGAGCACGTTATGTATCGTAGGCCACTCTCCTGCTGGGGGTGAGAAGTGTTTGGTGACAGCAGCTCTCTGTGCCATGGCCACAGCCATTGGTCTCCGCAATTTACTGCCCACATTCTGGGCTCTCTGGTCAGGGCCTAGTGACTGACCTGTCAGGAGCATCCCTGTGGCCACACACTCCAGCACCCGCCTCACAGCATCCCCAGGGCCCAGGGAATCAGTCGCACTGCTCAGGGCCTTCTCCACCAGCAGTTCCATGGCCTGGTTGTGGGAAGTGACAGGGTGGACACTGTACTTTAGGGGAGCAGTGGCAGCCCCCACCTAAGGAGTTTTCCCAGGATTTGGCCTAGGGAGGTTTGGGGTCTGGGCAGGGACCTGGGGGTCTCACTGGGGGCTGTGAGGGCTGTTCTGTGAGCCTCAAGGGAGCCTGTACCCTTTCCCTCCTCTTCCCATTGGGATAGGCTCAGAGGCCTATGGACAGGGAGAAAAGGTGCTGAACCATAAGAAGTCAGGGCCAGGTTGCCCAGAGGCTGTTATGGAGCTGAGATGAGAGTACCCTGGCTCCCTCTCTTCTACCCAGACCTCTCCGCCCCAGTGCCACCAGGTCTGGGTGGATACCACTCATGTTCATGGCTTGCTCGTGTTTGCATGCTGTGCTGCTCTCATTGTAAAGATTTTGGGTTTCAGATGACTGCAGGCAAATGAGGCTGTGGGGAGGACCTTCTCCTAACCCCAGGGGATGCTGCGACCCCCTACTTCCCCAAATCTCTTGGGTGCTATTGCTCTTGTAAGTCCCCTGGGAAGAGGAAGAGGAACATATGTCAAGGCCTTGGGGCCCTTGGGAGTCCCTACCCAGGATGGCAGGGCTCCCCAGGTGGGCACACGCTGGCAGAGGTCCCGCAGGATCCTGAGGACAAGAACGCATTGCTGCAGGATGCTGGCACGAGCCTTTGAGGAAGAAGCACATGGGCAGCTCTGAGGGACTTCTCGGTCACACGACGGGGCACGGGGCCTGTTCTGGGCATGAGGCCTGGGGAGGACAACAGGGAGCCCAGCAGCCAGCCTTAAATGTGGCAGGAGGAAGCTGAGTCTGCTTCCAGACAGGCACAAGCCCACTGATTAGTGCTGGCTAGCAGATGGCCATTGGAGAGCAGCATCCCCACCTCGACAGCCAGGAGCCAGCCTTTGTCAGGTTAGCACACAGCAAGGACAGGCCAAGCAATGGGTCAGGAGGCTGTTCCCAGGATTCCTGTCTACCTGTAGAGCTTTGGCTATTGTCTACAAGCTTGTCCTTCTGTGTCAACCCTAACCCTCCTCTCCCACACCTGGAACCACTTGGCGTGGCGCAGGTCAGCCAGGGACTTGAGGCACTTATCAGGGCTCAGGACATCTCCTGGGTCAGGCTGAAGCTCCTTTACTTCTAGAAGAAAAACAGCACACATCCTGGAAGCTGTGTGGGGAAAGTACCCCAACTCCTCATTTCCCCACACCCCTGACCCCTTTCCCCTCATCCTACTCTGCTCCCACCTCAGCAGGTGGCTCAGGTCATGGCCCTCTCCAATATTTAAGCCTCATTTTGCTTATCTGGGAAACATCTTTCCTCCCACTTGTCCTCTTGGGACACAGACCAGAGAAACCTCATCCCCTCCCACATTCGGTACACAGCCTGGAAGGATTGACCTTTCTCCTGACTGAGTTACTGAGGGGTACTGGCATTGATTGTCTTGGGAATCCAATTAAGGTGAAGTTTGGGGAAAGATAAAACCAGCCACATTTCCAGAAACTTCCAAAGCCATCATGAAAAGGGAGAAAGTGGGTCAGATTTCAACATGCTCAGTCATTGACGACCCAGGCCCCAGGGTTTGGGAAGAATGAGATCTGTTTTCCCTTCCTTATTACTTTTTGGTTTTTTAAAAATACAATTAAGATTCCTGCAGAATTCCTCATTACTACTGCTTCAAGCGTATTTTTCCCATTTAGTTATATAAAATAGCACGAGAGGCTCTGGCTTATTTAGGGCCTCTAAAGGTGGAACAAAGATTCCCTGTTAGTCTATAAATGTCTCCACTGGGGGTGGTGCCTATGACTCAGTGAGTAGGGCGGCGGGCCCATATACCAAGGGTGATGGGTTCAAACCCGGCCCTGGCCAAACTGCAACAAAAAAATAGCCTGGCATTGTGGTGGGTACCTGTAGTCCTAGCTACTAGGGAGGCTGAGGCAAAAAATCGCCTAAGCTCAAGAGCTGGAGGTTGCTGTGAGCTGTGATGCCACGGCACTCAACCAAGGGCGACAAAATGAGACTCTGTCTCAAAAAAAAAAAAAGTCCCCAACGGCCTCTGTCCATCATGGGCAAATTACTCCTCTGGGCTGATGGGGAAATGCCACAGGTACTTATGTGGACGTGGCTGTGAGGAGCCGCCTCCCCACCATGCTGGCCAGAAAAGGCTGACAGGAAATGTGGTTTCACTGGGGGCCTCATCTGTTAAAGATCAGTCCTTGCAGAAGTATTTCCTGTCCCCTAATACTCCACCCAGGCCAGAAAGAAGCCTCTGTCTAGTGACCACTGACCCTCAACAGCCTCCCCACTCCCCAATCTCCTCCTTGTTGTCTCTGGGCTTTCACCTAGAACTGAAAGGCATTTTCAGTTTTGTTTATTTTTTAGATGACTATTTATGACAACGGATAGTGGCTTTCTGTTTAACCCTTAAAAGGCTCTCTTTTTTTTTGTTTTTTTTTTTTTTTTGTTGGGTGAAGGGTTTAGAGACAGTCTTGCTCTGTTGCCCAGGCTGGAGTGTAGTGGCGTCATCATAGACCCCTGCAGCCTGGGCTCAGGTGATTCTCCTGCCTCAGCCTTCCAAAGTGGCTGGGATTATAAGTATGAGCTGCTGCACCTGGCCAAAAGGGTGTCTTTAAAAAAAATTTTTTTTTTGGTTAGGTGCAGTGGCTCACGTCTGTAATCCTAGCACTCTGGGAGACCAAGACGGGCGGATCGCCTGAGCTCACGAGTTCGAGACCAGCCTGAGCCACAGAAAGAACTCAACTCTAAAAATACCTAGGTGCTGTGGCAGGCGCCTATAGTCCCAGCTACTTGGGAGGCTAAGGCAAGAGAATCTCTTAAGCCCAAGAGTTTGAGGTTGCGGTGAGCTGTGATGCCATAGCACTCTACCAAGGGTGACAAAGTGAAACGCTGTCTCAAAAAAAAAAGAAAGAAAGAAAGAAAGAAAAAAAACTTAAGCTTTAAAAATGAATCAATCAGGGGCAGCGCCCATGGCTCAAAGGATTAGGGCTCCGGCCCCATATGCTGGAGGTGGCGGGTTCAAACCCAGCCCCGGCCAAAAACTGCAAAAAAAAAAAAAAGAATCAATTGAAAGAGAACCATCAGTAGTTCATGGGCCTGGGC
Source organism: Perodicticus potto (assembly GCA_963574655.1). NCBI lineage: Eukaryota > Metazoa > Chordata > Mammalia > Primates > Lorisidae > Perodicticus > Perodicticus potto. Next base: position 14,096 of record CAUYRH010029775.1, read on the forward strand.
TATGACTAAACAATCAGGAAAGGGTTCAAGGGTAATGGGAGTCTGGAAGACAGTCCTAAAGATTTTTCTAGGATATTCTGAGGCTGGTGGGGACTGCAGGGAGCACAGCCATGCAGTGCACCTCTGATGCCTGCCCTGGCCTGGCCCCGTGCCCACACTCCTAGGCAAGACAGTCGGACTTCAAGCTTTCTGAGCCCCCATGTCCCAAACTAGTGGCACTGGGACCAGAGGGGTCTGCTGTAGTCCCTTGGGATGGGCAGAGAGAGTCAAACTCATCTCTTATCCTGACCTGGGGAAACTGCTCAGACCTGTTTGGTCAACACCAGGGCTAGTGTCACCTGGGAAAGCAGGTGCCCAGTGCTGGCTTGGCAGGTGAGGGACAGTGATCTGATGTTGCTCACCTGAGGCACTGTCTGCCACCAAGGCTCCGCCCCCAATTCACTTCTTTCACTGGCCCAAGACCCAGCATGCGTGTGACCAGGAGTATCCAGAGGGTAGGGAAGATAGACATGCCAGGAGGCTGCTATCTACGCATTTCTGTCCCGATGGGCTGGATGCTGCCCTCTGCCTGGGCATGAGTACCCCTGGGGAAAACGTCTGTGATGTGTGTGTGTGTGTGTGTCAGAGGGACAGGACAGAGAGAGCTGGGCTGCACCTGGGTCCGTGGACAGGTCCTTCCGCATCAGGGTTGAGGTAACTGACACAGTGACCTGCATTCTGGGCTCCTGGCAGGAGGTGATGACAATGTTGGCTTCGGGGTCGGAAGAGACCTCATACTTATCCTCAGTCACCACCTGGGAGGTGTAAATACAGCCCAGAGTCACATGGACATAGTGGCCTGTGCAGCTTCATCTCCCAGCTCTCCCGTGCTCAATGGTGTCCAGAACTTCCAAGTGACCTAGACAGCCTTCCAGGAGTGCACACATATAAAGATAAATACAGACAACAGACCCTGTGATGTAAGGAGCCTCATATGTAAAGAATGCCCACAACACAATAACAACAAGATCAGCAATCTGGCAAGGGAAATAACAGAAAATTTGCAGAAAAAGAAACACAAATGACCTTTTTTTACATAATGATGCAAATTACCCCATGGCCAGAGAGAAGCAAATTAAAATTCTAAGGAGATGGTGCCATTGCCAATGCAGCAGCCTGGCCTCCCTGCCCACTGTCAAGGCCCTACATGCTGTCTGTGTTTGCCTAAAGTGCATCCCTCTTCCCATCCTCAAGTCCCTCCCCATTCAGCTCCTCCGTGCTGCAAGTTTGCCCCTTGCAAACTCCATCTACATCACTGGGGCCAGGACACTGCCAGCCTTTCTTGAAGCCTTGGCTATCTTCGTGGGGCTCAGGGCTTGTCTTTTGCCTGGGCTGTGAGAATTCCAGAAAGCAGGGCCTTATTCTGAGTCATCTTTGTATCCTTCCACCCCCAGTATTTATTGGAAACTATCATATTGTAGGTGTTCAAGAAATGTCAGATTAAATAATCGAAGTTGAAACGCCACAATCCCTGCTTAAATAACTTTAGACCACCCCAGTCCCTGTGAATAACCTCCTTGCATGGCCCTCAGGCCTGGCTGGGTTTAGACCCGCCCTTCATCTCTGATGCCCACCTGTTCTGACTTCGGGTCTCCAGCCTTTGGCCTTTGCAGGTGCTGGTCCTTCTAGGCAGAACACTGCCCCCTCCTATCTTTCAAGTTTTACCTTACATGTTCCATTCTCTGTGAGGGCACAGCCTTCCCGCTACCCTGTCCCTGCTCTGTACCTCATATACAATTTTATTTTCTTCACAGAAGACAAACTGAAAGTTATCTTACACAGGTGCCTGTTTATTCTGTCCCCCTGACCAGGGTCTGCCCAGCCTCTGGTTTCCCTGCTAAGACAAGTTGGATGGGTGATGCTGAAATCTCCCAGGGATGGCAGATTTGCGAATCTGGGGATGATTGCTACTCCGGAGGCTGAGGCAAGAGAATCGCCTAAGCCCAAGAGCTGGAGGTTGCTGTGAGCTGTGACGCCATAGCACTCTACCCAGGGTGAGGAAATGAGACTCTGTCTCTAAAATAAATAAATAAATAAATCTGGGGATGATTTTTTTCTTTTTGAAACAGGGTCTCACTCTGTTGTCCAGGTTAGAGGGCAGGGATGTCATGTCATCATAGGTCACTGCAATCTATAACTCCTGGACTTAAGTGATCCTCCTGCCTCAGCCTCCTGACTACAGGCACACACCATTCCGCCTGGATAATTTTTTTTTTTTTTTTGAGACAGAGCCTCAAGCTGTCACCCTGGATAGAGTGCCGTGGCATCACAGCTCACAGCAACCTCCAACTCCTGGGCTCCAGCGAGTTTCCTGCCTCTGCCTCCCAAGTAGCTGGGACTACAGG
>CAUYRH010029776.1:0-17804 GCA_963574655.1 Perodicticus potto
ACATTGATCTTCATTCTCTGTTCTCTGATTTATTTACCCCACACACCCACCCATGCAGGCTAGTAGTGATAGTGACAGTGTAAGGGCTATTGAACTTCTTGCCTGGACCCACTCAACGTATCTCTTACTATTTGCAATGACTGAATGAACTTGCCCGTGTGCACACATCCATACACGCGACACACAGGTACTGAAACTAAAAGGTACCCTTTCCACATGTAATGCGCTCTGATATTACTATTCTTTTCTATTTTATTCTAAAAATTGACTTGGTGCCTATAGGTCAGTGGTTAGGGCACTGGCCACACACACTGGGGCTGGTGGGTTCGAACCCTGCCCGGGTCTGCCAAACAACAATGACAACTACAACATACAAATAGCCAGGCATTGTGGTGGGTGCCTATAATCCCAGCTACTTGGGAGACTGAGGCAAGAGAATCACTTAAGCCCAAGAGTTTGAGGTTGCTGTGAGCTGTGATGCCACAGCACTCTCCTGAGGGCGACACAAACTCAGTCTCAAAAGAAAAAAAGAGTTAGTGAATTTCACAATTCACAGAAGGTTTGTAGTTTGTTTTTTGTGTTTTGTGGGGGTTTTTTTGGTCACTGCTCTGTAACTGAGGCTGACGGGACCTGGTAGAGACTGGTGCCGGAGATGCTGGGGTTACTTTAATATTTGGATACAAGTCTGAATCACCTGTGCACTCGGCGCATTGTATGTGTATAAAAAGAGACTGTGAGAAATAATTGTACCGGTCACACCAAAGTTAAAATTTCAGAAAGTTTTAATTGACTGGGACCCAATCCATGGTTATGTACGTGACAGAATGTCATGTAATCATTAGAACTTGCAGCGTGAAGGCTCCAAGCCACACTAGAGTTTGACACAGTCCTGCTGAACACCCAAAGTTTTGTGTTGAAGAGGAACATGTTAAAATCTACACATTAGAACAAATTCTGGCTCCAGGTGTAGGGAGTGCTGAGACCAACTGCCCCTCAGCAGAATATTGTAGTGTTTCAAGGATGGATGAGAAGTATCTAAACAGGGGATGGAAAGGAAGTTTTTTTAAACGCATTTTAAAATTGCAAACAGCAGTGCAGTTCACCTCTAGACACTCCAGCTTGCAATGATAACCTGGGGTAGGTTGGGAATCACAGCCAATGTTGCAAGGGGGATGATGAAGTCAAGGTCACCTGGGTTAATTCAGATCCCAGAACACAGAGCAGGACATGAGGAGGGAAGACACAGGAGAGTGGAGTCCTGGGGGAAGGGGACATCAGGTGGCCTTGCTGCTCAAGGGAGGCTGCAGGGAGAGAGAGCAGAGTGCACAGCCATGTCCTGGCACGTCAGGGCTGCACACGTTAGGGTAGGAGGTGGACAGAAACGTGGCACAGCAGGTGCTGAGACCCTGGAACACATGGGAGATGCAAGGACAGGTGCTCAGGGATGTGGGAATGAGCAGAGGAAGCGGGGGCCTGGGCTTCACCCGAGGGGTGGGGCAGGGAGCAGAGTCCTCCCTCTCACCCACAAATCAGGGCCATGGAGAAAGGTTTGGATCTATCACCTGCCCAGTGAGGAAGCAGGGGTGGGAGGGTGAGGATTAGAGGCTCTGGGTGGGGGTGGGAAGCAGGTGTCCACCCTGACGGGGCCTGTGTGCCTGATCCGATTCCTTGAATTCCCCAGGTGTTAAAGAGACACGGACAAGACTACCTGGTTGGCAACAGGCTGAGCCAGGCTGACATTCAACTGGTTGAACTTATCTATAACCTGGAAGAGTTTGAGCCCAGCCTTCCCACCAGCTTCCCTCTGCTGAAGGTGATCGATTTCACTCCTTCACAGCCCTCAGAGAGGCAGCCCCACCTCTCCCATGGCGGAGTCTGTATTGGTGCCTTTGGACAGGTAACAATCAGACCCCAGCCTCCTCTAGGCCTTCACTGCCCAAGGTCCCCAAAGCCAGCTTCCAGGCCTGATCTGAAAAGAATCTTGTCATGCTAAGGAAATCGGAGGTGGATGGTAAAACAGGAAGAATATTTTCCCTTTCAGAACGGGAAGAACCCCTGCCCCAGCATCTCTGTCCCCACCCTCTATTCCATGGCATTCTCTGTGCTCGATTTCTCTGCAATTGTCTTCATCCCACGGGTGCTCTCGTCTTCCCACACCAGGCCTGTGTGCGCAGCTCTCTTTCCATCTGGTTTCCTCTCCTGGGCTCCAGACCCTGCTGGCAGACCTCGTGTTTCTCTCTGGCCAGGCCTCCCCCGCACTCCTAACCACCCCACCTCTACCTCCCAGTGGGAAAACTGATTCCGCGTGGCCCCAAACTTGCAATTAATTTTTGGTCTTAATTTCCTACTCAAGTTTTCTCTGGTGTCTGTTCCCTGCCCGAACACTGGTACTGCAGGAGGGGACGCAGCCTCTGTGTGTGCAGCCTCGGGCCTCAGGCTTCCTGGGTTGTGCTGATAACTGGTTCGGTCTTTGAGGTCCTCTCTGAGACTGTGATTTGTGCAGGCCCTGAAACCCAGAGTCAGTAACCTGCTCACTGTGAAGAAGTTTCTGCAGCCTGGCAGCCAGCGGAAGCCTCCTGAGGATGTGAAAAGCATGGAAAAAACAAGGAGAATTTTTAGGTTTTAATAAAGCAGGCATGGAAGCAAAGCTAATGCCAGACCAATCTACCAACATTTAGTAACAATGTGGTGCTTGCCTCATGGTGATAGTGGAGCTAATAAACTTTGCAACCTATGTGCTAATCAAATAAAAAAAATTCTGATGAGCAAACTTAGTTCAAATTCATTCTTTTTCATTATGATCTCATGTGAAATCAGATTTCCAATGTCTTGACCTACCTGTCTCTTGGAATTAAAAACATAGTACAAAAGGAAAATGTATATTAAGTGGCTTGTTTCACTTTTCCACAAATTCTGCTGTAATATTTGTGATACAGCCTATCACAAAATCATCCATAGAAATTTACATCTGACATTTGCAGGTGTATCTTGGAAAAGTGTAACCATTCCTGGGAACAGCATAACAAACTTGTCCTTTTATCTTGGAGAGCCATGTTATTTTTGATAATAAAGATTGTCTTTCTTATGTACTTTTTTTTTTAATACAGTCTCACTTTGTGGCCCTAGGTAGAGTGCCTTGGGGTCACAGATCACAGTAACCACAGACTCTTGGACTCAAGGGAATCTCTTGCCTCAGCCTCCCAAGTATCTGGGACTACAGGCACCCACCACAAAGCCCGGCTATTTTTAGAAACCAAGTCTCACTCTGGCTCAGGCTGGTCTCCAACTTTTGAGTTCAGGAAATCCACCCGCCTTGGTCTCCCAGAGTGCTAGGATTACAGGCGTGAGTCACCGCGCCTGGCCTGCTGATGCACTTTCAAACACCTGTTCCGGCTGTAGACTCTCTGGTGTTCTGGGAGCCGAACACAACAAAGAAAAGAAACCCTGCGTGTTCTCAGCGGGCCCCGCTGTCCCTCAGTGCGCAGGCGCGCCGGCACCACTCTGAGCCCCGGCTCTGCCCGCGGGCTCTGCGGCCCAGGCAGGCAATTTACTCTCAGTTCTCTCAGTGCCACTCAGGCCTGGGCTTCCGAATTACAGACCATGTGTGTGAATTACATTGAACTAAATGTGTAAAGTTATTCTTTCCCTGCCTGTCCCAAGCTAGAGTGTTAGGTTTGGGGCCGTGTCTGGCTCCATGACTGCAGCTTCACTTCCCTCTGGTCTCTGCTCCGCTGACAACCGGGCGGTTTTTCTGAAACACAAATTTGAACGTCACCGCCTTTCTCTAAATTCCTCCGTGGGTCTCCCCCTGCGTGTAGCCTGCGTCCCCCACCCCTCTTCTCCCCTGATGGCCAGCCAGTCACCCCCAGAGCAGGGCAGGGCCTCTTAGCTTCCTGCCCGGCACGTTGGTTGGCCCTGCCTGGCAGGCTCCTTCCCCCCTGGCCACACTTCACTGCCCACCCGTGGCCTCTGCTCCGCCCTCCACAGAGCCCTGGACGCCCCTAATAGCACCCGGGGCTGCTGAGTCTGGTCCTGTCCTGTGAGCCTGTAGGGTGGTACGTGGCCCTGCTGGTCCCCGGGCTGCATCACCAGTGGATGCGACAGCTGCACAGCTTGTGCACCTCCAGGGCCGAGCACCGAGTCTGGGCTTGGAGCGCTCGCAATCCCCGCCCCAAACACACACACACTGTCGGGCGGGCCGGGCTCTGAGTCACCGCGCTTCCCTTTCTACAAGCGCAGTCACTCACATCACTCAGAGGCTACCTGTAGACCTTGCTTGGACGCTGAGGAAAATAAACCTACAGGCTTGAAACCTTCAGGGGACTGTTACCTGGATTGGAACGCTGAGTATTTGATGAAATTTAGAAGTTATAAAATTTCACCTGCCTCCTTCGCGCAGTAGGCAGCGCTTCAGTCTCATAGAAGTTATAAAATTTCAATGTTAAAAGGGAATAGTATGATTATGCTTAGAAAAGAAACCCGACTTTCCATAGATAAATACTGGTATTTATAGGCAAGGTGATACGGTATCTGGAATTTGCTTCAGAACACTCCCGTGGTAGAGGAAGAAAGAGGTGGGAGATTTTCTTTGTTTGTTGTTGCTCCGGATGAGTTGAAACAACCTAAGTGTTTTCTTTTTTTGAGACGGAGCCTCAAGCTGTCACCCTGGATAGAGTGCTGTGGCATTCCAGCTCACAGCAACCTCCCCTTCCTGGGCTCAAGCGAGTCTCTTGCCCTTCGCCTCCCAAGTAGCTGGGACTACAGGCGCCCACCACAACGCCTGGTCATTTTTTGGTTGCAGACCTCATTGTTGTTTGGCGGGCCCAGGCTGGATTCGAACCCGCCAGCTCAGGTGTACGTGGCTGGCGCCTTAGCCTGTTGAGCCACAGGCGCCGAGCCGACCTAAGTGTTTTCTTTCAAACTTTTGAGGGTCAGAAATTGGACATGGAGGAGCAGAAGGGCCACGTTCCCCTGCAAGCCCTGGGCCAGACTCTCTCCCTGCCTCTTCCAGCTCGTGGCATTTCTTGACTACCACGGGTTCTGCCCCATCCCTCTGATGTCTGTGTCTGTCTTCAGCATTTTACCCTCTGAGCGTCTGTGTCTTGTCTTCCCTCTCTTATCAGGACCCTTTGTCTGTGGGAGTCAGGTGTGTGGTGGAGTTCAGGCCAGGTATTTCTGCAGGGCTTGTTGACCAGAGTTCAAGTTCCTCAAATGCCTTGAGGCTGCAATAGCCTGGTGGTCTACACAGGATGTCTGGCACCTGGCAGGCTCAGGGCTAAGATTCTGGGGGTCCTGTTGACCACAGTCCAGGATCCCCTTTTCCAGGAGCCCCAGACAGCTCTATTGTTACCTGGAGGCTGAGAACAGAATGCCTAGCAACCAAAGATTACCATGGCCTGAGTCCTGCCCAGGCCTAGATAAAATCACCCAAGTGAGTTAGGCAAGTTTATCCGCAACTTGTAAAGTGTAAGTTGTAATGACATGGTTTGCCTGCATGACTTTTCTTTCCTTTGTTTCCCTTTGTCTGATTGTTAATGATTACCTGAGGTGCCTTGCTTTGAATAATTCAAATTAAATTTATGGATTATGCTGTCAACATGATTTATGACTTTTGATGGAATAAAGAGACCTAAGGGAGACTGGCCCGGGGCTGCACTTGCTGGCTGCACTTGAGATGCCACTGGTGTCAGCCTCTCACGGGCTCCCAGCCGTTATTTCACCTGAGATCACTGAGTCTGAGTATTTTCTGGTGTCAACTGCCCTTGGTGCGGATCCTGACAAAGGTTGTTGGGACCCAGGCCTCCACAATGGTGCCATGAACAGGGTCCTTTACCCCTGTTCTAACCTCATATGCCCAGTGAGGCACACCATTGACGCTGATCTTCCAAAGACAGGAAAAATGGGAAAAGGCCGCTCATCCCAGGTTAAGGGCCATGGGTGTCAGGGAATATCCCTGGAAACCCTTGACGTGAATGTCTGGTCAGGTTGCAGCCTGTGAGATTCTTTCTATTTCTTGCTTTTCTCTAGCTGCCTCATTTTAATATAGTCTGCCCTTTTCAAGTGTTGCTCCAAGCACGCCTCTCACATTGTGCCACTTTTCCTTATTCATTTCCATTTCTTTGTCTCTCTGGACCTCATATCACATGAGGCATTCTGCCCCAAGCTTCTGCTTATCAGGAGATTCCAACTGGGGGGTCTGCACCTAGGTGGGGCCTTATACCGTCCTGCCAGTAGCTAAGAGGACAGGGAATACTTTCCTTTCCCCTCTCCCATTGATTGTCCCATTTAGCTGGGAAGGATGGTCTCAACTGAAGAATTCTGGCTGGGGACCACTTCCCCATGTTTCCTGAAGGGGGCTCTCTGGAAGGAAGGTGATGGCTTGTCCACTAGAGTGTCAATCAGTTGCTTTATTTTTCAGCTTCTCCCCACTTTGGACATGCATCCCTTTTAATAAAGAAAAAGAAAAGAGGGATACTGCCCCTCACCCACCACAGTTTAAAGAACTGGGCATGTGTAAGAATTTTCACTTTTTTCTATTTCTCCTTTCTTCTTCTGTATTTTATTTTATGTTTAGTGTGCCCTGGCTTAAGCAATAGCAAATTTTTTTTTTTAATTTTGGCCAGATATTTGCAATGATATCCTTACCCTCTTCCCTTGTTTATTTAGTGGGTGAGTCAAAGGTTACATCAAGAAACAGAAGGTACTCTTTTGCTTTCTAATTACCTTATCATTAATTTTGTTTTCTACCCTTGTCTCTCTATACAGAGGACTTGCTGGTGTTAACTTCCCGGGGTCCTTGAGTTCATTGCAAATGGACTGAGTAGGTATTACTTCCGCAGCCCCCTGACATGATCTCCCTAAACTTAAAGGAAATGAGTGCCAAAGGACTAGCCTTGGAAGCCTGTGGGAAGATCGAATTTAGGGACAGACTCCTACGATATCTTTCCGTTGTCACTTTACTTTTACTTTTTTTCCCTCTTCTTTCTGGCCAGCTCCTTTAAAAAAATAGAGTAGTCTCTTTACTGAGAGCAATGTAACCACAAACTGCAGCTTCAGGGCCTGTTACAGGCCACTGATTGCAAGGCATCTTCTCTTTTAACTTTTTCCCTCCCAATTTAGATCTTGACATTAGGGAAGAACAATTTATCTTGGCAGTGCACTTCATTTCTCAGTTAATCCCTCATATTTGGCACAAACTCCAAAAACTTATAAAAGAGCCTCAAACACCACAAGTATCAGAAATCTTTCAGACACAGAAATAATCTAGAGGCTCAGACGAGAGAAATGATTAAGCCTTGATAACCATCTCTATTAACACCAAGGCCACCGCTTCTGCTCTCCCTAAATTTTAGAATCTCTATTTTCCTATCTCCATCTCTGGAGTAGAAGATAAAATACAACCCTCATGTGTATCCCACAGCTTTTTTGTTGCTATGAGATCAAGTCCAATTGGCTTAACTCACATTTATAATTTGCTTTTAGTAGAAAATATTAATATACCAATTGTTTTTGTAAAAATTAACACCCATAACTCCATTTTCTCCAGGAGGAAGTGTATGAATCATTGGCAGATCCATACAATTCATCTGTGATATTTTAGTACTGCTTCAAATACTCCCCTCTTATTATAAAGGCCAAATTCAAGTAACCTTCCTCCTAAAGACTGGTGTGGACTTCAATTACTTCCCCTAACTCAATTTCCACTCCCATAAAAGAAGCTCTTACTGTTTTTATTGATGGATCAAGAAAAAATAGCAAGGTGAAAGTTATTGCTGATGCATTAACTCACCAGTCAGCTGGAAAAAATTTATGTGAACTATTTTTTCCCCCTCAACAATTACTATGGAAAAGAAAACACTTTGTATTCATCACCAGGTCTGTTCACACGCTAACACCCACGGTCCTATCACAGAAGGAAACAATCATGCTGATGCTTTAGTAATGTTTAATGCCACAGTTTCAGCTGCCATTCAGTCCCACCGATTCTTCCATCAAAGTCTGCAAGCCTTAACTTGTGCATTCAAAATTACTTTGTCTCAAGCCTGTGACATTGTCAGGGCTTGCCCAGAATGTCAACAGTCCTCCGCCCCTGCTCCTGTTGGAGTTAACCCTTGAGGTTTACAATCTAATAATCCGTGCAAATGGATTTTCCTCATTACTTTCCTTTTGGAAAATTTAAGTATATTCATGTTTGCATTGACACTCATTCAGGTATGATTCATGCCACTTGCCAAACTGGTGAATCTGCCAAACATGTAAAAAAAACATACATTATCAGCAATTGCTACTTTAGGCCTTCCTCAACAAATTAAAACCGATAATGGTCCAGCTTCTATGTCCAATCTTTCTCCCTGTTTTGTCAACAATGGCAAATGAAACACATGAGTGGTATTCCTCATAATCCAGCAGGTCAATCCAGCACCTGAGAACATTCTCAGGTCATTCTGAAACATCCATTAACTGAACAGAAGAGGGGAAGTATGGAAGACAGGTTAATGCCACAAGAACTGATTTACAAAGCACTTTTCACCTTTAATTTTTTTTTTTGGTAGAGACAGAGTCTCACTTTATTGCCCTTGGTAGAGTGCCGTGGCGTCACACAACTCACAGCAACCTCCAACTCCTGGGCTTAGGCGATTCTCTCCTGTTTCAGCCTCCCAAGTAGCTGGGACTACAGGCGCCTCCCACAACGCCCGGCTATTTTTCTGTTTTGCAGTTTGGCTGAGGCCGGGTTTGAACCTGCCACCTTCGGTATATGGGGCTGGCGCCCTACTTGATGAGCCACAGGTGCCGCCCTTCACCTTTAATTTTTAAAAAATTGTTCTCAACAAGGTATTGCATGCAGCAGCTGAAAAGCATTTCAGCCCACCTGAAAAGGAGCCTAAACCTTTAGTGTTGTATAAAGAGCCATCAGGTGTTCCTCAGTGTCTAGGCCGGTACAGCTGTTAACGTGGGGAAGGGGTATGCAGCAGTGTTGCCTCCTGCAGGGCCTTTGTGGATACCTGCCAGACCACACCAGAGCCCCTGACTCCGGAAAATCTTTTCATTGTCATGCCAACAATGATCACAATTAATTAAGGCTGCATAATATTCCATGGTATACATGTACTACAATTTATTAATCCATTCATGTACACCATGGAATATTATGCAGCCTTAAAGAAAGATGGAGACTTTACCTCTTTCATGTTTACATGGATGGAGCTGGAAAACATTCTTCTTAGCAAAGTATCTCAAGAATGGAAGAAAAAGTATCCAATGTATGAAACTAATTTATAGCCTTCATATTAAGGCTATAAACCCAATTATAGCACAAAAATATGGGGAAAAGGGTAAGGGAGGGCTGGGGAGGGGGCAGAATGGGTGGAGAGAGGGTAATTGGTGGGATCACACTTACAGTGCATCTTAGAAGGGTACAGGTGAAACTTACTGAATGCAGAACACAAATGTTTTCATACAATAACTAAGAAAATGCCATGAAGGCTATGTTGAACAGTCTGATGAAAATATTTCAGATTGTATGTGAAGCCAGCACATTGTACCCCATGATTGCACGAATGTACACAGCTATGATCTAATAAAAAAAAAACTAAAAATAAAACCAAAATCACAATTAATTCCCAACCCAGTCAGGTAGTCATTATTTTTGCCATTCTGACTTCATTGGTAAGTCCAGTAAGTACTGAGGTAAGCAACCACCTCATTTATATTGGGCTCACTTTTAGAACCCCCTCTTTTCTCTCCTGTTACATGGAAAGTCTCTAAACCACCGATATCCACCATTGATTTCCAGGTTATCTGTTGTGTTCCGTTTAGGCCTCCATGGTAAATGCCTTTCCTGTTTGTGATCATCCTTGGATAATAGGCCAGGATCTCTCTGCTTTAGGCTTAACTTGGACTTACTATTCCTCTCCAAAATTACCAAAAATTATTTGCTAAATAATTGGATATTAGAAAATTGGGGACCTGCCAAGCTATCGATTCTTAAGTCCAGCCAAATGTGGGAATTCTCTGTGCTTTCTGTTTATCATGAGGCTCCTGAAGAGTGGAATCCTGGCCTAGCAGAACCACTTTTAAGAATCCAAGGGCCTTCTTTACGACCTGCTTATACTCCTTTAAAAAAGGGAATATGGAGAATAGCTTTGCCTTTTCTCCTCCATGTGATCAGACATGGTCTTTATTCCCAAGTTTTGGTCCCCTACAACCCCTACCAATGGGCACCTGAGAATAGAACCCCAACGAAGAAATGGTATGCACCTCTAAACTCTACCTATTTGCACTAACTTCTCGAGCTGCCTCCATTCAATTTATAAGAAACCCTTATTTGCATGTTAGGCATTTTAATTTGACTCTCTGCTCACAAAGCTTGGTTAACTCCTTGTTTTACCCATCAGAATGTGACTCAGCTTAACTTGACTCATGTTTACATACCCCAGACAAGGAGCTGAGGCCTGGATTCCAGTTAACCTCACTTGTCCATGGATGAAAACAAATGCTCTAGAGCAGTGGTTCTCAACCTTCCTAATGCCTCCTAGTGCCACGACCCTTTAATACAGTGCCTCATGTTGTGGTGACCCCCAACCATAAAATTATTCTCGTTGCTACTTCATAACTGTAATTTTGTTATGAATCGTAATGTAAATATCTGATATGCAGAATGTATTTTCATTGTTACAAAAGGGGTTGCAACCCACAGGTTGAGAACCGCTGCTCTAAAGCAAGTAACCTCTTCTCTGAGTAGGTCAGAAGTGTTTCCTTCGAATTTTAATTACCTCTATTATTGCAGCCATTGCTCTAGTGGCCACGGCCAGGCTGCCACTGCAGCAGCGCCTTATCAAGCACCATTCACACCTCTTAACAGGCGAATGGTTACTTACAAGATACTACTACTGAGTGTCAGCGGCTAGCAACTATTGAGCAAGAAATCCTAAAATGCCTCAGTGCTTTTGCAGCAGCAGTTTTATGGAGGGGAGAAAGACAGGAAGCTCTACAGACAAGACGAAAATGGGTTTGTGACACTGAGTACCAAGCTATGTGTACCGCTCCCAACCCTCTTAATACTTCACAAAATCGAAACACTGTAAAACTGCATCTACAGGGGGCCTCTGAGAAACCACTGGCTCTCGAGACCATTCAGTTTTACAAAACCAACTTACTAAACAATTAAAACAATTACAGACGATGCTCAAACAGACCCTACAGCATCTAGACAATGTAGCTAATGGGCTTAACTCCAAAACATAGTTTTCTGGTTTCAATTTCAGAATTTGGATTTTTGCCGCTTTATCAATTCTTTTGGTTACTTATTTTATGTTTATAGTGCTTAATGTCATCTGCTGACTGTTCCAAAGGACTGCTCAAGATGAAACAATGCTGGCTGTTCAGATGCACAACTACTCAAACAATATGGGTGCCCCAGTTTGAAGACCCCCCTCAGTATTCCCTTTTCTCTGTAACAGATAAAATTAAAATTAATTTTTTTTTGTTTTTATTTTTAAAAGAAAGGGGACATTGGGGGAGTCAGGTATGCAGTGTAGTTTAGGCCAGACATTTCTGCAGGGCTTGTTGACCAGAGTCCAGATTCTTCAACCCCCTCAAGCCAGCAATAGTCTGGGGGTCTATACAGGGCAGGCTCAGGGCTAGGATTCTGGGGGTCCTGTTGACTATAGCCCAGGATCCTCAGCCCATCCCCTTTTCCAGGAGCCACAGTCGGCCCTATTGTTACCTGGTAGCTGAGAACAGAATGCCTAGCAACCAAAGATTACTCTAGCCTGAGTCCTGCCCAGGCATAGATAGAAGTCACTAAAGTGAGTTAGGCAAGTTTATCCCCGATTTGTAAAATTTAAGTTGTAATGACATGGTGTGCCACCATGATTTTTCTTTCCTTTTTTTCCCTTTGTCTGATTGTTAATGATTACTTGAGGTGCGTTGCTTTGAATAACTCGAATTAAATTTGTGGATTATGCTGTCAACATGATTTATGACTTTTGATGGAATAAAGAGACCTAAGGGAGAATGGCTGGGGCTGCACTTGCTGGCTGCACTCGAGATGTCGCTGGCTTAGTGTCAGCCTCTCACGGGCTCTCAGCGGTTATTTCACCTGAGAACCACTGCTCTAGACTGAGTCTGAGGATTTTTTGTACCAACTCCCCTTGGTACGGATCCCACCAAAGTTTGCGGGAACCCAGGCCCTGACACTTATCACTGGTTTTGGGGTCCACCTTGATAATTGAGGATGAACTCATTCCAAAGTTCCTTAAATTAATTACATTTGCAAAGTCTCCTTTCCAAAAAAGGTTATGTTCACAGGATCCAGACATGGACCTATCTTACCTGGGGACCAACTTGATTTTACCAAATAGATGCTGTAAGTGAAGAAAAGATTGACAATTGCTGAGGCAGGGTGAAGGGTATTTTAGCTTTTGCTATATCATTTTCTCTACTTTTGTATTTGCTAGATATTTTCCATTTAAATGTAAAAATTATCTTATTTACTGAGTGCCTACAACCACTAGGTGCAAAGGCCCAGGGATTTCAAGGATAAATTGAGGAAGGCAGAGAAGTATGCAAATAGGTCATTATATTTGGCTAATGAAATACATGACATAAAGTAAATCTGAATTTCAGTTAATTAATTAAAATTTTTTTTATTGACACAGAGACTTACTTTGTTGCCCTTGGTAGTGTTGTAACTGTGGCCACCCATAAGAAAACATGAACCCCATTTTAGGCTCAAATCACATGGTGATGATTTATTACACCTGCACAGGCGGACCGCTGCCCAAAGGGCAAACGGCCCTGAAAAGAAATGCAGACAGCCTTTTATACCCTTTTTGTGCTGATGTGGCAAAGCAAGCATATACAAAAGTGAAACGTGGCTGGTTATAGGGCAGGGTTACAGTCAGGTGGTTAGCTCAGGGGGTTGTTACATCATTGTGGTTAACTTGGGGTGGGGCTACAATTAGGGGGCTGGCACAGGGGGTCGCATCATGGCAGTTGGCATGAAAACTAACTTGACTTGGGAGACTCAATAACTTGGGAAACTCTCCTTAAGTGAGTTTTCACCATTGTTTCAATTGCAGCCAGGGGGGTCAGGGAACTCAGAGAACTTCCTTTTCAGAAACCTGTTCTCAGAATTAAACCAATAAGGGGAGTTTGAGATGGACGGGGACCAGACTGAAACAGTTAGGGGCTTTTAGGGGTCTTCTGGCCAGGTCAGTTACTACAGTAGAGTGTTACGGCATCATAGCTCATAGCAACCTCAAACTCTTTGGGCTCAAGTGATCCTCTGGCCTCAGTCTCCCAAGTACCTTCGACTACAAGCACCTGCCACAACGCCCAGCTAATTTTTAGAGACAGGGGTCTCACTGTTGCTCGGGTTGGTCTCGAACTCCTGAGCTCAGGCAATCCACCTGTCTTGGCCTCCCAGAGTGCTAGAATTACAGATGTGAGCCACCATGCCTGGCCTTAAAATTTTTAGTATAATATGGTTAGGTACAATGTTTCCGACACATTTAAACTAAAAAGTTACTAATTTCCTGAAAGTCTCCTTTAACTGGGCGTCCTGTATTTTACTTGGCAGCCCAGTAAGAAAACTCCTCCAGAGTGTCATCTGCTGATCCTTTACAGACATCGCCTCCTGGTTACATATGCCCCCAGTAAAGGTTTTCATCTGCCTTGGTTCTTGCATCCAAGTCATGAAAACTCCATAGTAAAGTACCTTTAAAAAGCCAGTCTCAGTCTCTTTAATAAATGATACTGTGAACACTGGACATCCACATGCAGAAGAATGAAACCAGACCCTTATCTCAAATCAAAATGATTAAAGATTTAAATCTAAGAGCTGGATCTATGAAACTAGTAAAAGAAACATAGGGGAAAGGCTTCTGGACATTGGTCTGGGCAAGGGTTCCTTGAGTATTACCCCCAAAGCATAGGCAACCATAGCAAAACTGGACAAATGGGATTACATCAAAAGAAAAAGCTTCTGGCTTGCAAAGGAAACAATCAACAAAGTGAAGAGACAACCCACAGAATAGGGGAAAATATTTGCAAACTACCCATCAGAAAAAGGATTAAAAAATAGAATATATATAAAGAGTTCCAGTAACTCACTAAGAAAAAATAAAACAATCTGATTTAAAAATGGGCAAAGTATTTGAATGAACATTTCTCAGAAGAAGACATACCAATGGCCAAAATGTATTTGAAAAAATACTCAGCATCACTAGTCATCAGAGAAATGTAAACCAAAACTACAATGAGATATCATCTCACCCCAGTTAAAATGGCTTTTGTCATAAAGGCAACAGCAACTGCTGGGGAGGATAGAGAGAAAGGGGACCCTGATGTGATGTTGGTGGGGATGTGGATTAGTGTAACCACTATGGAGAGCAGTATAGAGTCTCCTAAAAAACTAAAAATAGAACTACCATGTGACCCAGGAACTTCACTACTGGGAGTATAGTCAAAGGGTGGAAGTTCATTTTTTTCTTTTTTTGAGACAGATTCTCACAGCAATCTCCAACTCTTGGGCTCAAGCGATTCTCTTGTCTCAGCCTCCCCTGTATCTGAGACTACAGGTGACTGCCACAATGCCTGGCTATTTTTTTTTTTAGAGACAGGTTCTGGCTCTGCCTCAGGCTGGTCTCCAACCTGTGAGCTGAGGCAATCCACCTGCCTCAGCCTCCCAGAGTGCTAGGATTATAGGTGTGGGTCACTGTGCCCAGCCAGGAGGGCAATTCAGTATATCAAAAAGATATGTGCACTCCCATGTTTATTGCAGCACTATTTACATTAGCCAATATTTGGAATCAACCTAAGTTAGATAGATTGAACAATATGTGATACCACAATCAAGTGACTATAATCAACAATAAGTAAGGCATACTTTAAAATAACCAAAAGAGGCTCAGTGCCTGTAGCTCAAGCGGCTAAGGCACCAGCCACATACACCAGAGCTGGAGGGTTTGAATCCAGCCCAGGCCTGCCAAATAGCAATGACAACTATAACCAAAAAATGACCAGGTGTTGTGGTGGGCGCGTGTAATCCCAGCTACTTGGGAGGCTGAGAATCGCTTGGGCCCAGTTGGAGATTGCTGTGAGCTATGATACCCAGCATTCTACTACTCAGGGCAACAGCTTGAGGCTCTGTCTCAAAAATAAAAATAACCAAAAGAGGTGGCACCTGTGGCTCAAGGGAGTGGGGTGCCGGCCCCATAGGCTGGAGGTGGCGGGTTCAAACACAGTCCCGGCCAAAAACTGCAAAAAAATAAAAATAAAAAAATAACCAAAAGAGTGGAATTAGCATGTTTCTAATACAAAGAAATGTTAAATGCTTAAGGTGTGGCTGCCTCAACCACCCTGAGTTGATTAATTCACACGTATGCCTATATCAAAACATCACACGTACCCTATTAGGATATACAACCATTGTGTAGCCATAATCATTAAGAATAAAAAAAATACATACAAAAAACAGTCTCCACAGCCTTGCAGAGAAACAAAGTCTAGCTGACTTTTTTTTGTTGTTTAAACTTTAATTATCAACCTTGAAAAGGAATACATTAACCAGTTATTTCATGATAAGAAGATGTCTTGGCATTTTTTTTTTATCTAGTAGGAAGGCCTTGGGCCTCAATGTGTGGGATTAGCTTTGCCCTAACCTGGCTCTTCCTCTTTCATTGGAAGGGGGTTTATGGAAATGACAAATAGCTTATAGTCACAACAGGAACTTTTAAAAAGTTAACTGAGTCAGGAGAGTGACAAGGAAATAAGTATGGAGGTTATAAATATATCTTTGGCTCTAAGCCAAAAAATATATATAACATGAGAAAAACACTATGCTCTTGGTGTTGAATTTGTTTCTCACAGACGCGTGTGTTAGCAATTGAACAAATACCTAAATACTCTACATTTAGATCACCAGACATAGTTTCTCACTTGTCAGAGAAAAAGGTTAAAACTGTGTGTGTGGGGGTTACTGTACATACACGTATTTCTCACTGGGGGAGGCCTCAGAGCACTGACACCCCAGAAGCAGTGCACACACAGGGTGCTCAGACCCTAGTTTTGAAATACCTTCTCCAATAGAAGGAAGCCAGGATCTTTGGAGAAATGGCTGACTTCAGGGCTGGGCAGAGAAAATACAGAAAAGCCTGGAATATCTTTGGTGCAGAAAATCTCTGGAAATGCTCCCCAAGGGGGGGCTTGTCATGAAGGACACAGAGACCAACCTGAAGGAGCTTCCACAAGCACAGCTGGAGCAGCGTGAGCAACAAATCACACACATGCACGTCTAGACTGTGATCTTCAGAAGAAAATGTCCATAAGCCCACACTGATATCAGTCAGTCACTAAATGAATGGATGAAGAAAGAAAGAGGGGCGGAAAAGAGAGAGGAGGAAGGGGTACCTCTGCTTTGGAAGAATTCCAATGATTAAATGTAGATGGAGTGGGGGAAATAGAAAGTCACCATTAGACAAAGATTGCAATGGCATTTACTGCCCATGAGATCCTTAGTGAATACTGAAGTTCCAGGGTGGAAACTTGCTTTGGAACAGTATTTGCACAGTCACAAACTATCTTCCATAAGATATTTACTAATTGTGTGGAGGTAAATAGTAATGTTGCCATTAAATATCTGGAAGACACTACTTTAATCAAGAGATTAAGGTTATTACTGCTGTTAATAAGATACACTTTGGCTTGGACATGGTGTTCTATCTACAAATAATACCTTGAGAAGGGAACAGCCTAACTCCTGTGATGTTTTTCAAAAAATGTATCAACTCCATCCAGCTATGAGAAAACAACAGATAGACTCAAATTGAGGGACATTCCACACAGTGGCCAGGAATCTATAAAAGGCTGAGGAACTGTCACAGACTGGGGGTAACTAAGGAGACATGACACTAAATACAGTTTGGGGGCTGGGCGTGGTGCCTCAGGCTTGTAACTCCAGCACTTTGGAGAAGGGAAGATCACTTGAGCCCAGGAGTTGGAGGCTGCAGGGAGCTATGACCTGGTCGCTGCACTCCAGCTGGGTGACAGAGGAGGACGCTATCTGAAAAAAAAAAATGCAGTTGGAGGTTGTGGCTGGGATCTTGAAGTAGAAAAGGGGCATTGATTGAAACATTATAATGAAATCCAAATAAGGGCTGAATTAGTATTATATCAGTAATAAATGACTGATTCTGATCCTTGTACCATGGTTATGTAAGGTGTTAATATCAGAGAACACTGGGAGAAGGGCATCAGAGAACTCTGTACCAATTTTGCAACTTTTCTGTAATATAAATAATTACATAAAGGGGTTTCAAAGACACGCATTAAAATATTTGTTGAAGCAAATCAAAATCCGGGCTTTACTTCAAATTTTATTGACAATCAGTGAAGCAAGGTGAGGGTCCATCCAGCTCACTGCACTGTTCTCTGCACTTTGGTGTGTGGCAGATGATTCACACTGGAAAAGGAGAAATGACATGGATGCATTAAGCTCCTTCCATATGCTGAGTGCTGCCCTCAGCCCCGGGGACTAGGCAGCCCTGCCCTCAGGAGCTCACGGTCAACAAGAGAAAAGCAGATACTGAACACAGAATGTGGGAAGAGTGACGTTGATGGGGAAGGACAGGATGTCTGGGAGGAGGGGAGAAGAGTGTGTTCCAAACCGAAGAGACAGTGTGTCGGGGAAGAGTGTGTTCCAGCCAGCAGAGACAGTGTGCCAGGGGCCTTGGGCTAGAGAGAAAGGCCAACATGTCCCCTGCAGAGAAGGATCCACAAATGACCCAGAGAATGCAGCTGAG
>CAUYRH010029777.1:0-27913 GCA_963574655.1 Perodicticus potto
TCATATAGTGATTAAAAGGCCATGAAGGCTATGTTAAATAGTTCAATGAAAATATTTCAGATTGTATATAAAGTCAGCACATTGTGCCCCATGATTGCACCAATGTACACAATTATGATTTAATAAAAATTAAAAAAAAAGTACAATCACAGATAACAATGCTGGGGTGTGCTGTGGGGAGGAAAGGAAGGGCAGGGGCACAGAGGCTAATGCCTTTATCTTCACAGTGAGGAGCCAGGACCCATGTCTAAAGTTAATGAGACAATACATAAAGTTTAAATAAAATATGAAAAGTGTCAAGTTTTAACAACTGCTAGGAGAATATATATTATATTAATATAAAATATACTTATCTATAATATTTATCTACATTTATATCTATAGCACCAATCTATTTATATATCACCTTGCAAGCTTGAGAAAATTTTCACACCAGGCCTTCAGCAGCCTCCCTTTGCTTCCCATTGGCCTGGAAGGGTGGGTGTGTTCTCTTCTCTGGGAATCTCTGGCTAGCAAAGAAGAGCTTGGCATTGTCAGTGTTTATCCCTGAGTTGGGGATGAAGGAGCTTTCCCCTAAGTCCCAGGGTAGATGGGTAACTCAGCGAAATTAGAGTTCTATTATGAAAGAAGACAGGCAAAATGATATTGGGCAGGCAGTCAATTATCTGATAAATTGAATAACACTTTTAGCTTTAAAACTGATTTCTTCAGATATCAATGTCTCCTTTCTTTTAGCTTCTGCTAGTATCCTTTTTTAAAAATCTCCTTATTCCCAACATTATCACATCATTTTATTTTGTCGTAGTTGTCTCTCTTGTAAATAGCATATGGCTATATTTTATTTCATTTTGTTTTGTTTTTTTCCCCAATCAGAAGTCTTTTAGTTAATATGATTGGTATATGTAAATCAATATATAATCACCTACGCATTAATACGAATGATAAAACATAACTATAGTCCAGAAAGTAGACGGAAGACAAGAAAGAGGGGAGGGGATGGCCGGGAGAAGGGAAGGTATTTGGGGGGACCTCACCTAATGTGCATAATGCAATGGTACAGTTCAAAACTATTAAGAAAAGAGTATAATTGTCTTAAGAAAACAAATAAGTAAGCAGGGTGATGGGTGTGTTAATCAGTTTGATGCAAGTATTTCACATTATATATCAAAGCAGTACACTGAACCCCATAAATGCATCAGTGTACACAGTTATGATTTAATAAATTAAAAAATAAAATAAATATTGACCTAATTGGATTCAATTTATGTTAGGTTTTGCTATTGCTTGTGGGTTTTTGTTTTTCACTCTACCTTCTTTCTGGATGTCTGGATTTTATTTTTCATTTAAAAAATGGCACCTGAGGCTCAAAGGAGTAGGGCGCCGGCCCCATATACCAGAGGTGGTGGGTTCAAACCCAGCCCTGGCCTAAAACTGAAAAAAAAAAAAGAAAAAAAAAATGTAAATATATAGGGTGGCGCCTATAGCTCAAAGGAGTAGGGTGCCAGCCCCATAAGCTGGAGGTGGTGGGTTCAAACCCAGCCCCAGCCAAAAACTGCAAAAAAAAAAAAAAAAAAAAACATTAAATATATATAAAAATAAAATTGTATAATAAATCTTGATATTATCAATGTTTTGCCACATGTACTTTATTTAACCCTTCTCTCTCTTTTTGCTGAGGATTTTAAAGCAAATCACAAATTGCATGGTATTTTACCTTAAATACTTAAATGTATTTGAGTTTTCTTTTTTTTCTTTTCCATCTAATTGTTTCAAATTATATTCACATCCTATGAGTTTTTAACATGTTAGTTAATCAAAATAGCCACTGTTATTCTGAACAAAGAAAGGACTTCAGAATTCTTTCATGTCAGTACTTACATATTACTGTTCTCTATAATAAAACATTATTTATGCTGGACGTGGCTGGGTCTCAGTTGGTAAAAATAAAGGTGTATTCTTACTGACACCCAATCTGATGTGGAGCGCAAAGCTCTTCTTTAAGCAGGGGGCCAGAGTCCCAGCTTGCTTCTCTCCCATAGTTGTACCATCAGAACACGTGACTTCTGGAGTTTCTAGGGAAGGGAAGGGCGAGCCAAAGAATCATGGGGATGATTGGAAGGGCCAGGCACTTAAAATCCAATCACTTTTTATTTCAGTGGTCCTAACTCACACATACACTCCAAGCTATTTGGGAAATGTAGTCTTTCTATATTTTAAGAAAAGTCTAGATAGCATTTCAATGCATTTAAAATTAACTTTAAAAAAAAACTTCTTTCTTTCCTTACCACTTATATTAGTCAGTTTAGGCTTCCATAATAACGTAGCATTCGACTGAGCAACTTAAACAGCAGAATTTTATTTTTCATATTTCTGGAGACTGAGGAGATCAAAATCCAGGTGCTGGCCAGGTAGGTTTCCTTCCAAGACCTCTTCTGGCTGGCTGCCATCTCTCCGTGTGCCCACATAACCTTTCTTTGGTGTGTGCACTTGGAGACAGACTGCTCAGGGGTCTCTTCCTCTTTTTATAAGGGCACCAGCCACATAGCATTAGGGATCAATCCATGTGACCTCATTTAACCTTTATCATCTCACAGGATCTACCTCCAAATATAGTCATATTGAGGGGTAGGGCTTTAACATACAACTTTCAGGGGAACACAATTCAAACCGTAGCACCCCTGTTATAGCAAGAACAGGTTAAAAGAACAAACCAAATCCCCTTTTAGGGATGTATACAGATGCTCATGAAGGAGGGGTATTTACATTGGACGCTAATAAATATTAAAAATTAGACTGATGAGGGCCATTGATTTACAGGGAGTAAGGCCTGATTGATAACAAGACCAATGAGTGAAATACAGAATGAAGAGAAATAGAAAGAGGGGCAGGATTCTGACATCGTTAGACACTTGGAATTTAGCTGTAACTGAATAGATTGAACTTGCACTTCTCCGTGCTGTTGGCCAGCGCAGTCTGTGTTTCTTCTCAGGGTCTCTAACACTTGAAGTGGTAGAATCCTGAAAACCCAGTGATGCCAGGGGGATGTTTATAATGCAGGTGGATGTAAGCGCAGAGGGGCAGACGATTTACAGGCTGACACTGTTAGGCCACACGACATGTGGGATGTTACGGATCCATGGTCTGCTGCTTGACTCTGCCACAGTAATCCACACCTGAACTTCACCTCTACTGCTGTCTTCCAGGCTACAGTGAAATAAGTACCTGTTGAAAAAAAGAATCGGGGGCTGGTATTGGGGGAAGGATTAAACATGTTGCTTTTCTTCTGGGCTGGATTCCTGGTTCTATACCTGGTGTTGGTACAAAATTTTTTGACTGCGAAAGCCAGAAAATTCTGACTTAAAATGATTAATTCACATGGACATTTATCTTCAATTTTTGTCTCATGTGTGGTTCAAAGCAGATAGTTCATTTTTTCCCATCATTTTTCCGGGCTTCATGTTGGCTTGATTTCAAGACCAGCTCCGCCTTTACCCCAGACTGGCCTCCGTGTAACCGGGGCTACCTTGCTTGTCTTTCCACGTCCACCTGCCTACCCTGGACCAATACCCGGGGCTAGGAAAATAGAATTCCTCGACTGACTTTGATTCAGACTGGGTTTGCTGTACATCAAGACACCTTCTGGTTGATCTCAGTGATGTGTCTCTGAGCCTCTCCACTGACCTCCCCCAACTGACCCCTGAGGTACGTGGTGGGAGGGGGTTGATAGTTATATAAAACTGAGGTTCTGTTATTAAGGAAAGACGCAGCAATGGACAATATGTTAGCACCAAAGTATGTCCACTACATACTTTCGTGCAGTGGGGTGCAAAGAAAAACTGTGTCTACCCATGAATTAGATGTAGGGGCCTAATACTATCTTGCTGCCAAGGCCCTTTCCTGCCTGTTGTTGTATTACTCTCATAGTTCCCATGGCAACTTGAGTTCAGGTGAGTCATCTCGGCTAGTATTTGTCCTTTGAGGAAGAACTTGATGCAAATATGTTTACTTTGATAGTGAATATCTTTGGTCTCAGTTCTTAATTTGGGACCCAGAATGGATTGCACAATAGCTGATAATGCCACATCAAAGGGAAGATTTAGTCCAGTCTTGACATTGGACTAAATGTGAGGGAATGTGATGCAGCTTTAGAGCTTATGGAATAACGGGAGAGCTATGGTTGGGGAGGCTTGGAAAAGTTCCTTAAGATTATGTAAAAATTGAATAAATAGTTCATACATTAATTGCATGAGTAGAAAAATAAACCAGAAGAAGCAGTGCTGTGTTTATTTGATACCTGAACTGCAATGTGCTTGCGGTTGTGGGCACCCCTTCCCCCACATTAGAAAGTGTTAGACTCATAATGAGTATAAAGCAGCTGTTCCACCAAGCTGTTTTCCAAATGGGCTTTCACCATTATTGTTGTTGTTAGACAGAGAGGGAAGTGATTTTAGTGTGAATGTGAAAATGAATTAATGTTGCCTGTCAGGAAACAAAGCCAGTGCCAGGAGATCAGATTCTGCACAGCTGAAAGATTGAAACAGAAAACTCTGGGACATCAAAGAGCTAAAAAAGACACTAATACCAAATTCCCACTCGTCTTGAAACATGGACGTTTATGTTCCACTCCAGCGATGGGACCAGTTTTAGATAAGGCAATTATAGTCACCAGGCAAACTTGGAAAGTAGTAATGATTCCTGTAGTAAGATTGTCTGATTCCCAACCTGAACACCAGATAAAAATATGATTCCTTGAGGATCTGAGTCAATCTGGGACAGGTTGCCAAATCTAGTATTTAAAAATTCACGACACCTACCTGAACAGGACTGTCAAATAAACAACTTTCAGAGGATATGCGTGTTGCAAATACTTCCTGAGGCATAGTTATATTAATGATTACCCATTGTTTATCTGAAGTTTAACTTTAATGGAATACCCTGCATTTATTTCATCTGGCAACCCTAACCAGGGATAATTAATAATCTTATTCTGATTCTCATAACATTATGATATGGTTACTCTCAAACTCTTCCCTGAAATGCTATTTTTGGAGTCTTATTAATCCCGTGTGGTAGATTGTATTATATCCTACATCTCACATTATCTTCTTACAATATGCCACCCCTTCAATGAGACTCAATATATGATAGATACCCGTGAACTTGGTAACTGCCAAGAACAAGGGAGTATGGAAGAAGTGACACTGTCCTGAGGGTGGGTCATTGAGGGTAGTACAACTTTTATCAGGCATTCTTCCTCTCAAGACATGGCCCCTGGGAGCCCTGAGCTGACATGTGGCCACCCTGAAGGTCTGAAGCTGCAGACATCACGGGGAGAGGCCGGAGAGAGAGGGATGCCTGAGAAGTTGCACTGTCCCCTAATCCCCCAGTTAATCAAGCCTTTTCTGTTTAGATGGCCCCATGTCAACAGTGTCTGATTCAAAACTCATGGAAGACTCAGATGAACTGCCCAGCCAAGTCACTCCCAAATTTCCTACTCACAGAAACATGTTAACAAATGATTATTATTGCTTCACTCCACTACATTTTGGGTTGATTAGTTATACAGCCCTAAGTAACATGTGCTGGTTTGGAGAAAGAGCAATATCACCACATTTTAGATTGACATTTTTTATAACAGTTTTTTGAAAAAAAGTAGCTTTGTTTTTAATAAATTTTAAGTCAGATTTTGAAAGTTTTATTATTACTATCTCTTCAGCTGCCTTTTTTTAAAGTCAAAAAAATGTGATTAGTATTGTAGGAAAGTTGAATAGTCCACTGAAAAAAGAAACCACAAAAATCTCAGTGATGAGATCATCCCTGATGCAGGAGACCTGTGCTGTTTTGGCTTTGACACTAAACAGCTATTGGCCTTTGAGGAAATGACTTATTCTCTAAAACTCAGTTCCTGTATCTGTAAAGGGGGAAAGTATCCTAGATATGGGATGGCCAAGACGCAGCATGCAAGCTACCGTTTTCCCTAGCAGGCATCACTGAGAAGTTGTAGCATCCTTCTCAAAGCAGGACTCCAAGCAGTCAGGAGCAATCAGTCACAGTTGGCAATAATGACAAAACGTTTCTGTCATTATTGAACTTGCCTACTGTTACTTTCAGTGTTAAGATGTGTTATCTCTTTAAGTGATACACAAATCTTTAAATTGCTCAAGTGCTAAAGTCATTGAACAACAAAATAAATACTGATTTTTGGATAAGCCAAAGTGTAAAATAAATACAGGTAAGTCTATGCTCACGCGATATGGGTGAATGATTAAATAAATACATAAATGGGGAAGAAGAGATAACTTCTCCGTGGAGTAGAATTCCGAATATTAATAATATCACCCTCCCTTCTTCAGGAGGTAGAACTTAGTCCCTCTCCCCTTTTGACTATGAGCTGGACTGTAGCACTCACTTCCAGAGATAGGTTAGGAAAGGGGAAAAATGGTACTTTCCAGTGGGAAAACATGGCAGACACTATCCTAATCAGATGATTTAGCTTAAAGTTACTAATGATGCTATGTGGATATTCTGTACCCTCTGATAGGATGTAAATGAGAAAGATGCTTCACCTCTGTGTTACTTTTTCTAAGTTATCTCAGTTCTTTCCAAGCCAAAACACAGTATAATCTGAGAAAAATATCACGCAAATTCAAATGGAGGGATATTTTACAAGATACCAGACCAGTATTCCTCAAAACTGTCAGGGTCGTGAAAAACTAGGCAATACTGAGAAACTGTCACAGATCAAAGGAGAGGTGACAACTAAGTGCCATGTGGTATCTTAGACTGGGTCTTGGGACAGAAAAAGACACTAATGAAAAAACTGGTGAAATTCAAATAAAGTCCAGAATTTAGTTAATAGTAATATACCAATGCTGGCTTAATTTTTAGAATTAATAGTATGTAAGGGAATCTGTCTGAAGACTATATAGGAACTCTCTACTAACTTTGAAACTTTTCTATAAACCTAAAATTATTTTCAAACTTTTCTATAAACCAAATTATAAAGAAAGTGATAAACAAAAACACCAAATCCTATCCACTAAAGAAATAGGACTTTGCTAACTAATAGAAGATGGTGATGTTGAATTAGAAACCTGGAAAACCACTTCAAATTCACAATATGAATATGGAAAGAAGGAATAAATCTGTTTTTTAAGAATTTTTTTTTATTGTTGGGGATTCATTGAGGGTACACAGAACCAGGTTATATTGATTGCTTTTGTTAGATAAGGAACCTCTTATAATTGTGTCCCGCCCCCTAAAGGTGTAAGACACCCCTTGTTGTTTTAACTGGCACATCATTGTACATATTTATAGAGTACAGTGTGATGTTTTAAAATGTGTATGAATCCCTTGTGTAACAAACAAATTGGGGTATCTAGCATAACCATCACCTCATTCACGTATCATTTCTTTGTGATAAGAACAGTCAAAACCCTCTGTCCCAGCTGTTTGAAATATATGATACAACATTGTTAACCATAGTCACCCTATTCTATGCAATAGAATAACAGAATTTATTCCTCCCATTTAACTGTAACTTTGTGCCCATCAACCAATCTCTCCCTACCTATCCCGTCCCTCTGTCCTCTCCAGCTTCTGATAACCACCATTCCACTCTCTACTTCTGTGAGATCCACTTCTTTAGAATTCACGAATGAGTGAGATGTTGTGGTATGTGTCTTTCTGTGTCTGGCTTATTTCATTTAATGTAATTTCTTCTAGGTTTATCCGAGTTGCCACAAGTGGTAAGATTTCATCCTTTATTATGGTTGAATAGTGTTACATTGTATATATCCCCCATATTTTCTTTCTCCATTCATCTGTTGATGGACATTTAAGTTGATTCCATATCCTGTCTATTGTGAATAGTGTTGCAATAAACACGGGAGTGAAGATATCTCCTTGACATGCTAATTTTATTTCCTTTGGATATATACTCAGTAGTGGGATTGCTGGATCCTAGGCTAGTTTGGTTTTTATGTTTTTTAAGGGCTTCCTTATTGTTTTCCATAATCACTGTAGTAATTTACACTCCCACGAACAGTGTATAAGAGTTCCTCTTTCTCATATTTGCACTACATCTGTTATTTTTTGTCTCTTTACCAATAGCCATTCTAATTAAGGTGGTGATATCTCATTGTGTTTCTGATTTCTATTTCCCTGATGTAAGTGATGTTGATTACTTTGTCATAGACCTGTTGGACATTCATATATCTTCTTTTGAGAGAACTCTTGCCCATTTTTAAAATAGAATAGAATTATTTTTTTTGCTACTGAGTTGTTTAATTTTTTTTTAATATATTCTAGATATTGACTCCTTGTCAAATGCATAGTTTGCAAAATATTTCCCCCCACTCTGTAAGTTGTCTTATCATTCTGTCCATAACTTCTTTTGTGGTGCAAAAGGTTTTTAGTATGATATATTCCCATTTATCTATTTTTGCTTTTGTTGCCTGTGTGAATACATAAAGTTATTGGATGAGAAAAGCAGAGTCAATGTACCTCAGTTGATGAAAATTTCCCCTTTAAATATACAACCAACAAAGCAACCAAAAAGCATAAGAAAATGATAATGCAACATTACAAACCGATGCAATACCTTCAAGTGGGGAATTGGCCATGTGAAAACTTATCTTGAATCAAAAATGCAAGAGTTACAAACAGAAATAGACAAAACCATAGAAAGAAATGAAAAGAGAGTTGATTAAACTCAGGAAAGAAATAGAAGAAAAGACTAAATCATCTCACAACAGAGTTTAAATTACCAGCTACCCAAGGGAAAATGGACTCAGAAGGGAAGTCTATAAGGGGCATGGGAAAAAGATGAAATACTGTCAAGAGACTAAAAATGAGAAATGGGAAGAAATAAAAAGGATCAGAAAGGAAGTGGTTGAAATGGAAGACAAAGAAGAAATAATAGACATTTAATTAAAACGCTTGAAGGAGGAGAAACGATAATGGAATGAACTGTCAGTGAAGGCTACGGTCCAAGAGAATTCTGCAGAAATAAAAGACTATCTATATAAACATCCGAAGTGCTTACTACACATATGGAAATTAAACCACCAAATTAACTTTAAGTCATATTTGAGAAAAACAAATAGACTTCAGAGATAAAAATCCCTTGTGAGGGGGCAGAGAAAGATGGCTGAATAGAAATGTTCAGTGTTTGTTCCTGTGTGTGAACACCACACAATAACTCTCCACACAAGCAGAAGAACCTAAGTCAGGTGAGTAAAGTACATAATACTGAGGAAAGAGGCCCTGGAAAGGGCAGAAGGGAAAATATTGCATTGCCTATGTCACCCCCCCAATACCCACTGGCAGTGGTATTTGCACCCTGGGTGGAGAGAGAATGTGTATGCTCAGAGAAAATTAACAAAGAGATTGAAATAATAGAATCATCAATAAGAAATTCTAGAGCTTAAGAATTCAGTTGACAAACTGGGAAAGGCATCAGAGTCTCTCAACAGCAGAATTGGCCAAGCAGAACAAAGTAGGGAGGTTGAAGATGAGAGCTATTTGAAAATACATAGTTAGAAGTTAGAAGAGAAACAAGAAAAAAGAAAAAAGCACGCCTATGAGATCTAGCAAATACCCTCCCAGGAGCAAACTAACTGGCTAAACTAGTTACTGGCTTTGAAGAGGAGGCAGAGGGTGAGATCAGGGTAGAAAGTTTATTCAAAGAAATAATAACAGAAAACTTTCCAAACCTAGAGAAAGATACAAACATTCAGGTACAAAAAGGTCATAGAACACCAAGAAGATTTCACCCACAGAAGATTTCCTCAAAGCACTTAATAATCAAGCTCTTAAAGGTCATGGATAAAGAAAAGGTACTAAGGGAAGCAAAAAATAACATATAAAGGAGCTGCAATAAAGGATCAGGCTTCCGAGTGGAAACCTTACAGGCCAGGAGAGAGAGGCGTGACATATTCTAAATGCTAAGGGAAAGAAACTTTAACTATAGAATGTTATATCCTGCAAAAATATCTTTCACTTTCCCAGACAAATAATAGCTGGGACCTGTCCTAGAAGAAATGCTAAAAAGTGTTATTCAATTTGAAAGAAAAGGACATTAAGGAGTGGTAAGTAATCATCTGCAGGTGTACAGCTCACTGGCAACAGCGAGTGCCCAGACATGGAGCACTCAGTGTTGTGACTGCAGTGTGTAAACCACTTGTATCTTAAGTAGGAAGACTAAGAGAGAAGCCTATCAAAAATAACTAGTAGTATAAAAAGGTATGGATGTAACCAACTGAATAATAAAAAGTAGAGCCTTGGGAATGGATTTAAAGGATAGTTTCTGTTAGAATTCCACTTGAGTTTTGTTTATAAGCATATGTTTAAAATAATGTGCAAGGATTTTAGGCACAGAGATCAAATACAGCCAGGTATGGTGCCTGTAATCCTAGTACTCTGAGAGGCTAAGGTGGGAGGATCCCTTGAGTACAGGAGTTTGTGACCAGACTGAGCAAGAGCAAGACCCCATCTTTAGCAAAAATGGAAAGACATTAGCCAGGAGGGATGGAGTTCCCCTGTAGTCCCAGCTACTCAGGAGGGACTATGGGCGTCCCAATCTCCTTGAGGTTGCAGTGAGCTATGATGATGCCACTGTACTTTAGACCAGGTGACAAGAGCGAGACTCTGTCTCAAAAAAGAAAAAAAATCAAATACAAAAGCAAAGGAGTCAGATTGGCATGTGATTTCTCAAAACAATTTAAAATGTAAGGAAGGCAACAGAGGGGCAGCATTTTCAATAAACTCAATAAAAGTTTGAACTAAAAATTCCTATCTGGCTAAGCTATACTTGAAGTATCAAAGCTGCCAATAAACAATTTTAATACAGAGAATGTTGGGAATTCCTATTGTCTCCATTACTACTTAAGCTTATGTGGGATGTGCTGGATACAGTTAGGCACATGAAATCAACTAAAAACTAAACACCAAAGACAAAATCAAACTATTTCAATTTGAAGATGATAGGATAGAACACCTGAAAAACCCTGGAGAATAATGATAAAATTAACTCAAACAATAAAAATGTAGTAAAGTTAGAGGCTATGAAATTAACATACAAAATTAGAGGCTACAAAATTAACATGGGCTATCAACAACAAAAAAATGAGGTAGAGAATACAAAGGTAGGGAAAATTCAATTTTTAATAGAAGCAAATAAAACTAAATATAATACCTAGAAATAAATGTAATGAGCAGTGTGTGAACCTTATTTGAGGATACAGATCTTCTGAAAAGAAATGTCCTTTCAGAATGACTCTCTGACTTCATAAATTTAATGCGATCCCTATAAAAATACCAAGTGTTTTTATAGGGTTGATTCTAAAGATTATTTGGAGAAACAAACATACAAGAATATACAGGAAAGTAGTAAAAAAGAAGATTATGAAGGAACTAATCTTATCAGAGATTAAAACATAACATAAAGCTTCTAATAAAACAATGTGACCCTGGTACGAGGGTAAACACACACGGAGTGTATAGAATAAGAAGTTCAAAAAATACTCAGGTACCTATGAGATCCTTTTTGTTTCTGAAGTGTCTATTGTAATTACTTTCAGTTTTGATTTTATTTATTTGAGTTCTCTTTTTTTTTTCCTTAGACTAGCTAACGGTTTGTTGACTTTGTTTATTTTTTCAAAAAACAACTCTGAAGTTTTATTGATCCTTTCCTTGATTTTTCTGTTCTCTGGTTAATTCCTGTTCTGATTTTTGTTATTTTCTTCTTTGTGCTAATTTTAGGGTTACTTTGTTCTTTGTTTTCTAGTTCCTTGAGGCATAATGTTAGACTAGATGTTTAGGATCATTCTGCTTTTTAAGATAGACATTTATTGCTATTAATGTCCCTCTTAGAACTGCTTTTGCTATCACCAATAGGTTTTGGTCTGTTATGTTTTCATTGTCACTTGGCTCCAGATATTTTAAATTTCCCTTTTGATTTCTTATTCAACCCATGGGTTGTTCAAAAGCTTGTTGTTTAGTTTCTATATATTTGTGAATTCTCTTAGATTCCTCCTGTTATTGATAAGTTTTCTGAAATTATCCTAGATAATGGTTTCAATCTTCTTAAATTTGTTAATGCACTTGCCTTTTGGCTCCATAATCCCATTTTTAGTTATTTACTGAAGATATACTTCCAAAAGTCTCAAAATAAATAGGCACGTGGTTATTCATGGCAACATTTAAAAAATGGCAAAATATTGGAAACGACTTAAATACCTAAGTGTAGGAGAGTGATTGAAGAAAGTGTGGTACAAAACAAAAAATGGAGATCAAAGGGGAGCATCTCTATTAATAAAAATATGGAATTATTCTGGGGTACATTGATAAGTAAAAACATAAAAGAATATCTATAGTATGTTATCATTCATGTGAGAAAGAAGAGGAAATTAAAAAATACATATATCTACTCATTTGTACAGAAAGAAACATAAAGGTTGTAACAGAAGAGAAAGGATGGGGGGTGAGAATGGGGTAGAAGGGGTGGGGAGAGTGACATTTCTCTGAGTATACCCCTTTGTATATTTAGAATCATATTAATGTTTCATATTATGTATAAGAAACTATACACAAATTTCTTGTACTATTTTTGCAACTTTTGAAAGACTCAAATTCTTTCAAAATAAACACTTAAACAATGACACACAGCATTCTTTTTGAAGTCACCAAATAAATCAACAAGGCCTGCTTTCACTGCCATCATTCTACTTTGTACTAGAAGTCTTAATGTGTGCAACAAGGAGAACAGAATCCATAATAAGCATTACTTTTAGAAAGAAAACATTACATGTATTTGAGGGCTGTGTCTACTTAAAAATCAAAACAGAAACTGCTGACACATGAATGGTGTTTCTAAGAGAGAAAGTGAAAATGAACGTATAGAAATCTACAGCTTTCCAGTGCACAATCGACAAACAATTAGAACCTTGCAGGGAGGCAGGAGAAGACATCCAGTGGAAGGGAACTGAAGAGCAGATGGGAAATGGGTTGTGAAGACTTTGTGTGCAGGCAACTCTTCAGAGAATTGTGCATGTAAAGAGAAGCAGTGGCTGGTAGAGTGTGTAGTAGAGGGTAGTTACTTCTCTCCTTTTCCTCTCCCTCCTCCTTTGTGTCTTTTTCTTCAAGATGAGGAATATCATAACATGTTTATATCTTGCCGGGAAGAATCCAGTAGAGGCAGAAAGATGTGGTGGGCTAAGTCTCTGTGAGAGGACTGGGGATAATCTTAGACAATAGGTCGCTTCTTTAATTGTAGCAGAGGGAAATTACACACGTGGCACGTGGGGAAAGGTTTGCAGATCCGGTGGCAGAAAGATGAGGAAGCATTGCGAAGTATGAGGCAAGGCCAACATCTGAGGCTGAGAGTGGGGTGGACAATTTGAGGAGAGAGAATGTGTGACAGAGTCATCTTAGAGGGTCAGAAATCAAATTTACTATGGAAACAAGGAGAGTAGCTGGGCAGCTGAGATTTTATATTATTTGCAATTTAAGAATATGAATTAAAAGTTAAATCATTCTTCCTGGTTGTTTATTTGAATTTCTTTGGTAATATTAAGCTGCTTGGGTACACAGAAAAGGTGAATGGTTGCTTTGCCTCCCGATTAGGGAGTTTTCCAGTTGGCTATGAAGAAGGGAGAGAATAGGCAAGGGAATTGATGGTGTCTGCAGAGATATAATTATAGTGATGGAGCATGTCCTGTAAGCTGGACAAGGGGGAAAGGGAATAGGATAAGGTTCTAGGTAGAAAAAAAAATGATAGGTCTAGTGGATTAGAAATCATGTTGGGGTTGAAACATTTTTAAGTGGTGACCCTAAAGCCAATGTGCTAGCAGGAAAAGAGACTATCTAGAAGAGTGAATGTTTACATTCAAGATGGAAGAGGTCATGCAAGGTTTGGTGATGATAAGATACAACCATATTGTAAATATAAGAATGGGGGGCTAAAGTCAAGTTATAAAAGATGAAGTTGAGAATTTGCATTTCCTAGGGTGTTCCCAAAGTCTTCCGTATGTATGTTGGTATTATAAACACGTTAGAAGGAGTTGGGATAGAGAAGAAGGTTGTGAGTTAGGAGTAAAGTGGTATAGCCTGATTGCTATATAGAGGGTTGGCAAGAAGGCAGAAGTACAACGGAATGGATCTGCCAGTGGGAAACAGGGAAGACAACCCACCTACCACAACATAAATCTAGAGACAGGAGCATCTACATTGGGAAGGCTAGCCAGGATGCTTTGTTGTCAAAGCAGAACCAGTTTTCAATTACATGAGAAGGTGAAGGAACCATTCCAAGAAGAGGCTGTGTGGTGTCGGTTTGCGCATATCAGTTACGAACTCCAGAAGTAAGTGGAAGCTTTGGGAGGGAGGGGTCAGAAGACGATTGTTTCAGACTGGGGACAGCAGTGTGTGTTTAAGACGTTTGGTAAAAGTCACCAGGGAGTCTTGTATGGGGATTTAATGATAATAGTATTTTTCCTGTTTATTTTATAAAGAGGAGCACATTTAATATACAAAGTGGTTGGTCTGATAATTAAGTTCATGAACTCATCCTAGAAAAAGTGCTCTGTACCTCATTGCTGAATATCACTACAGACACCTTCACAGTACTCCCCTTTGGAAGCTATGCACTGACCCCAGCACCCAGCCCACCCTTCAAAGCAATTTTGGGACTCTGGAATGCCCATCAGAGTTGTTGGCATTACCTTTGATGTCCTGAATGTCATCAAAATGTCTTCCTTTCAATATTTCCTTTATGGTCTGGTAAAGAAGAGAGTCGTCAGGGGCCATATTAGGTTAGTAGGGAGGGTGTTCCAAGACAGTTATTTATTTACTGGGTAAAAACTCCTTTGCAGACAGTGCCCCGTGAGCTGGTACAACGTAATGATGCAGGAGCCAAGAGTTGGAGAAAAGTTCAGGTTGTTTTCGTCGACCTTTTCCACACAGCCTTTTCAGCACTTCCAAATAGTAAATGTTGTTAACTTCTTGTCCAGTTAATACAAATTCACAATGAACAATCCCTCTGAAATGAAAAAGGTTGGCAACGTCATTTTGAGTCTTGATTTGGACCGATGGAATTTGTTTGGTTGTGGTGAATTGGCTGACTTCCATTGTGCACACTGACGATCCTTTTCCGGGTTGTGTTGGGACACTCCTGTTTCACCATCAGTGACAACATGGCCGAAAACATCATCTTCTTCTCCAAAAGGTCTTGGCAGACTTTTATTCTCCTTTACTTTTGTGCCTTGGTGAGCTCCTTCTGGACCAAGGTGTGTACCTTTCTTATGCCAAGGTTTTCCTGTTTCTGTATCGATGTTTACTTGGACTCTTACGCTTCTCACTGTCAGCCAACAATTCTGACACACAATTTGATGACTTTTTGCAATGTTTTTGTCAGTTCTACTCATTACTGGTTGCTCTGACCTCTCTTCATCCATAGACCCTTCACTCCCCTCAGAAAGACATTTAATCCACGTATACACTGCCATTTTCTTCATGGTATTATCCCCATAAACTGGGGCAAACGTGCCCCTGACTTCACTTTCACCCTTGCCACATTTAACAAAAAATTTAATGATTGTTTGTTGCTCTAATTCAAGCTCCACCATTTTCATGACAGCACCCAAAAACACAGAACAATAATAAGGAACACCACTCAGCAAGACACCAAGACACATCCACACATCCACACGACACAGCAGTGGGACATTGATATATGAATACCAAGGTTATGAACTCTTACCAAGCTGCTGAAGGAAGTGCACTGTGACAGGTGTTCAAGCTTAATTGTCAGACCCCATATTTTGGTGAAAGAAATGTAATTTTATTTTTCCTCTGTTAAACCATACCTGGCTCTGAGTTCTTTTTGGCTTATCTGTTAAGAAATACAACTTTAGGCATATTTGGGAGGTTCCTTACAGTGTTCAGGAAGCTGCAGAGGGCCTCTGGACCCCATGTCATTATCGCTGATGAGCTGCTCATGTCTAAATCATGTTCCCTCTGAGGTCTAGCGGTTGTTTTGGTTAAAAGTCCATTATT
This sequence comes from Perodicticus potto, assembly GCA_963574655.1. NCBI lineage: Eukaryota > Metazoa > Chordata > Mammalia > Primates > Lorisidae > Perodicticus > Perodicticus potto. The sequence goes on from CAUYRH010029777.1 coordinate 16,054, forward strand.
TCACTTGCAGTTGTACCCCGTGTGGTTTAAGAACAGACCCTTCAACTTGCGTCCCCAGGTTCAGTTGCCGGGAGTCTGCTTCCCAGCTTCCTGAGAAAGTCCTTGTATCTCCTGGAGCACAGGGGAGGGCAGAGAAGCGCACAGGTCTCTGCCACTGGCAGAATCTGCTTTCATTTTAATCCTCTGTGTCTTCACAAAATCCTTTCACCTTGACATTGGGAAAACTCCCATTTTTAACTCCTTCCTGTGAATCTAAATTAAAAACAAACAGCTCCATTCTTACAAACGGTTGAGTCTGGAGGATAAAAGCACTGCTTACCTACTGGGTAGAAAGAAGAAATAAAGTCTTCACATTCTCCCATTGTTAGGCCATAGGGACAGTTTTCAATCGGATTATTTCATCTGCCTCTTAAAGGGAGAGAGGGCACTCAGATCTAGTCCTGAGCTCTGATACATTGCCTGTGTCATGGAAGCTTCTAGAGCAGCTGTTTCCTCAGCTTTTAAGGGCTCATGTGATTAGATTGAGGTAGTAGAGAGAAACTAGAGGCATTGCTTCCTCAAACAGGGTGAGTTGAATTGGCTTAAATAGCTGGCCTCCCCTCCTGCAGAACTAGCAGCGTGTGTAGAACTGCAGAAACAGGAAAGCCTCTCTCCAGAACAGGAGTCTGGGAGTTCTCCCCCAGTATGCAAATGAGCTAGCCTCTCTCCAGAACAGAGTCTGGGAGTTCTCCACCAGTATGCAAATGAGCTAGCTCGACAGTTGCTCTCGGTCTCAGCCTCACGGTGCCCAGAACACTCATTTCCGTTCCCACCATTGGGTGGGCGTGAGAATGGGCTCGTTTTAAAACAGATGACTAATGAGTGTGCATCCGGATGGTACATTTGGTATTGACAGGACTGATCCGAAATGATGACAAGGCACTGAGGCCGGGAGCAGCTTAGTGGCAACTGCCTGTGTCTTCCTAGCTTTGTGCTTGTGGGGGTTGGCGACAGGAAGGGAACGTTTTTCAGTGTCTCCTCTTTCACTTAGAATATTTTCTTTTTTTGGAGAGCATTTTGTTGAAAGATTTCCAGGCAAGTTAATTAACAAATCAATTCATTTTGAAAAACCGAAGCCTTCTGTTCTTTGGAAAATACAAATAAGTATAAAATACACCCAAGTAATTCTGAGTAGACGCAGCCTGTGGTTATTCCATCTGACACTTACTTGCCCTTTGTCTTGATTCCCCGTAGGATGAGCGCCTGAGCTCGAGGAACACTGACTCTCAGAAAACAAAGAATAGAGGGCTACGTTCCTGTAAAGAAGTACAAGTTCAATCATCCATTAAAAAAATTAACAATAGAAAACATAGGACCCTACCCGATTAATGCAACACACAATAAAAACGTACTTTAATTCTCCATTATAAGTTAATGAAGTAAGAGAGGATAGAGAAAAAGTATTATGTAGTAAATAAAGGAGAGAACCAGAGAGTGCTAGAGCATGAGAGGGGAAAAGCAAGAAAAAAAAGCAAGAAATTATATTCATTGCCAAGTCTTCAGAGTATTATTTTATTTACATTTTCTTCTTTTTCCTTTCAGCTGCTTTTTGTCTTATTTTTTCTTTTTACTGTTTAGCTTAGAGACCGAAATTTGAACAAAATCAACTTTTTGTAGTATCAATTAAAATGGATGTTAGCTTTCCACCCCTAGGTTGTTTATATAATTTAGATTTATGTGATTTTTTTTTTAGTCTACATCCTAATTTGTACTATCATCTGGGGGCTTTCTAGAAAAGCCGTGTAACCTACATCCTATCCCTCTGTTACAGTTTCTGTTGCTGCCGTAACCACGTAATACCAACTAAACCACACAAATTTATTACAGTTTTGAAGATTAGTAGTCCAGCACAGTTTTCAGGCTAAAATCCCAGTGTTGGCAGGTCTGTATAACTTTTTGGTGGTTCTAGGAAAAAGGTTTGTTTCCTTGCCTTTTTCAGCTTTCAGATGCCACCTACATTCTTGGGTTGTGGCCCCTTGTTCTACTTTAAAAGCCTTCTGACCGTTCTTTCATAGTTACTTCTCTCTCATAGCAAGAAGAGGTCTTCTGCTTTTAAGGACTCTTGTGATTGGCCTGGACTCACCTGGATAACAGGGGCTACTCTCTCCATCTATGGCCAGTTGATCAGCAGCATTGCTTCTGTAACCTTAATTCCCATTGCCGTGAAGTATACGTGACATACTCACAGGTCCCAGAAATTAGGATGTGGACATCTGCAGGGGGCATTGTTGCATTCACCCTTTCCTCTTCTTAGAATAATTAGATAATTTCCCCTTTAAGTCTACTAGAACCTATCTATGGTACTTACAAGGGTTCGTCTGTGTGGAATATTGGACATTGTGGCTGTGGGAGTAATACACTATTATTTTATGGAGAAATAAATGTCACACATATTTTTAAAGATTGTTTGAGTTTGCCTTCCTACCTCACTTCAGTACCTTCAGTGTTCTACACTGTGGAAATTGGATATAGTCGTGTGCCATATAATGACATTTAAGTCAATGACAGATACCATGGTCCCTTAAGAGCAGCGGTTCTCAACCTGTGGCTCGTGACCCCTTTGGGGGGGGTCTCCTACATATCAGATATTTACATTATGATTCATAACAGTAGCAAAATTACAGTTATGAAGTAGCAGTGAAAATAATTTTATGGTTGGGGGTCACCGCAACATGAGGAACTGTATTAAAGGGTTGCGGCATTAGGAAGGTTGAGAACCACTGCTTAAGAGTAAATACTTTATTTTTTACTATACCTTTGCCATATTTAGACATGTTCAGATGCACAAATACTTAACACTGTGATTCAATTGCCTGTGATGGTCTGTATAGAATTTCATACTGTACAGGTTTGTAACCTAGCAGCTTAGGCCATACAATACAGCCTAGGTGGGTAGTAGATTATACCATCCAGGTTAGCGTAAGTACACTCCGTGATGCTCACACAAGGACAAAATTGCTTAACGAGGCATTTCACAGAATGTATCCCCGTCATTAAGAGACACATGACTGTATTTCAGAAAGGGTAATTATTTCTATCCAAGGACTGACGTCAATATCCATCTCTAGCTCAGCCACTGTGAAGAGCATAATTATTCTTCCCACTTCATGCACATTACAACTTGGGCTCCATAGCCCTGGGAAATGAACTCCTCTCATCTGTCCTGCCGTAAATGGTCCATGTTAGAGATGTACTCGGAGAGTGCTATTAGACTGCGGCCAAAGAATTAACTAAGAGGTGAAAACTAGGTGATTTTTTTTGTTGTTGTCATTGCCAGAATTCTTGTATAACAACTTTTGAAAGTCTTATTGCTTTGTAATTAGACTTCTAAAAAGGTTGGAAACAGGAAATAATTTTTGCTGGATTCCTATCCTTTTTTTTTTTTTTTTTTTAGAGACAGAGTCTCACTGTATCACCCTTGGTAGAGTGCTGTGGCATCACACAGCTCACAACAATCTCCAACTCCCACGCTTAGGTGATTCTCCTGCCTAAGCAGCTGGGACTACAGGCACCCGCCAAAACGCCCAGCTGTTTTTTATTGCAGTTTGGCTGGGGCCGGGTTCGAACCTACCACCCTCGGCATATGGGGCTGGCACCCTACTCACTGAGCCACAGACACCACCCTCTTTGATTCCTATCTTTGAGTCCATCTCTTTCCTATTCCTAGATATTATCTTGGGTGGGTTCCACCGTCTTTGTTCACTATTGAGTGTTTGAATTGTCTTGCATGAAATGTACACCAGAACTTCAGCTGATGTAATTAAAATCCTCTTGTCTCTACCTTACCAACCGGTATGAGTGAAAGAGCACATGTGTTCTATTCGTTTTCTCTCCACTTTTTCTATTACTTGTGGTTGGCAGGTACAGACAGAAAGCATATTACAGGGAAATTGCAAAGCCTTAATTATATTGCCCAGATGCTAATAATCTCTCTTACAGGCACTTTGGTTGGTTATTTTGACATCTTCCCACTGAAGACTTTTATACTATACTCTACTTTTGCTAGTTGCCACTCTCTTATAACAACATTTCTGATGCCCCTGTATCTCTTGTTTCCTGGGGAACACTTCTAGACAGGCTAACATTCAGCCAATATGGTTCTATACTGGTTATTTCATTGTTCAATGGAGTTCATCTTGAGCATTTGGTGATGCTGTCTTACTAGTTGTAAGTATTTCAAATATCATCCCTATCTTCTTTCCTCTGGGAATAGCACATCCCAGCATGCAGTTATCATGGGTGATCTCTTCTCAAGAAGGCTCAAGCCTAGTCACTTTGCTTGGAATCCACTTAGCGGGAATGACGCTGGCATCCTTGCTCTGCAACACTGCCACACTTTCCAGCAGACTTCTAATGGGATAACCAGGTGCCAGTCTCCATTGTTCCTTCTCTCCACATCCAGGGAGCTTGTGTCAGGTTCCCCCAGGAACTTTGTAACCCTTCTATGGCCACATGGCAGCATCAAAAGCCAGCAGAGTCCTTCACTGCAGTGGACAAACAGCAGCAGAAGATACTACACATTCTTCTCTGCTCTTCGGAATTTCCATGAAAATAATTTCTTCCCTTCTTAAAGCACCTTCAGTCTTCTTCTACCTGCATGGAGAAGTTGGAGCTAATCAGCTGCTGAACCTGTTGGGCCATATCTTGGCGAGTTCTACAAGGACAGGCAAGGCTTTTCTGTTTAGCAACTGTGCTCAGCTTTGGGGCCTCAGCCAAAACTCTGAGAAGACCATAGGAACAGCCCCATTGAACCGTTGTCACAACCATAAGCAACCTCAGTAGTCAGACCAGGCCATGCAGACAGGTGTATACTTTTATTAGAATATCTCTTCCCCATTTTCTGACTCAATATTCATTATTAAATTCCAGTCTTAACATTTATTAGGCTCCAAAAAGTGCTGGCAATGAGCAGAAAGGTGCTATGCTAAGTGTTGCTGAAGAGGCAAAGAAGATTTGGATCTTTGGTCATGTGGTTAATGAGCTTATAGGCTTAGGGATGGCAAAAAAAAAAAAAAAAAAAAACGGACAGACATAAATACCGAAAATACAAGCCATAACACAATGATTATAAGGTGAAAGGAATAGCAAGTATGCTATGAAAATACGAAGGACAGAAATTACTTTCAGCTCAGAGGATCAATGAAGATGTTGTAGAGGAAGCAATATTTTTCCCTCGAGAAGACAGAATGATATTGAATGAACTCAAGTAGAGGTTCTTAATCTGAACATCAGGAGACAGCATTAGAGAAAGTTGATTCTTTAATAAAATAGCTTCCCTTTCTGAGTGCTCACTACCTGGTAGATTCTGTGTTATTTACAGGCATGTTTTGTTTTCATAATAAACTTATGAAAAGGTGCCCTTGTTCCCTCCGCTTCGCTGTTGAGAAATCTGAGATGCAAAGTAAGTCAGTTTGACCAAGGTTACACAGCTGGCAAATGGGGGAGCTGGGATCGGAGACTAAGGCTTTTCTGACGTTAAAGCTCATAGGTTGCAATCTCTCTAAAAGGCAAATATGCACAGCCAAGGCATGAGTTCGTAAATGAGGAAAAAGGATGTCTGGTGAAGACCAGATGGGGTATGTACGGTGTTAGGGCAGCCCATTTCTCCGTCATCTCAGGGTAACGCTCCCCCTGCTTCTTGGCCTCTGTTCCTGTAGTTCTTACACCTCAGATGACCTCCCCTCTCTTCTCTGCTTGGTCAGGTCCCACACCTCCTTCAGGGCCCACTATAAGGCCGGTGGCTAGGAAAGCAGCCCCAGTCTCCCTCCTCATCACCTCTGGTCCTTCCAGTTCCCATAAACAAGACCTGGATGACGCCCTTTTCCTTCTTAATTTACAACTTCAGATAAACTTCAAATTCTTGGAAGATGGGATTGTGTTTTCTATCCTTTTAGTATTTCTGATAATGCCCAGTAGTTCTGCTGATGAATCACAGATTTGAGACCATTTTTTAGAGAAGCGTTAATTGCTACTACCTAAGGTTCTATGGAAAAGATTTAAAATCTCATTTTTCAAAACGGGTGTCATGTTAAAATGACAGGGCTGAGAAACTTCTTGTGAATCTCAGCTACCCCAGAGTGTGAGGAAATGGAGAGGTCGCTTGCACGGCTGACAAGCCATTAAAGATGGTACCACGAGGGAGCATGTTGGGCTTGGGGAGGCCAAAGCCACAGCAGGGAGAATCCGAAGACTCCTAAGACCAGTCTGCGCAGAGGCGTCTGATTAACACGAGGAGCCACTGTCTCTGTGTTCCCCTTCCTAGCTAATGAGCCAAGGGAACACGTAGTTGAAGAGCCTCCCTTCTGTTCTCCAGTTTTCGTGACACTCCAGCAAATACAAAGCATTTTACATGCATGGATTTCTCGGTGGAACAGGAAGAATCGGGGAGGCAGTGACACAGACTTCACAGTCCCTCCCTGGCAGCTGAGATGGTTTTCTGAGAGACACACGAGCTCCTACTCAGTGGCTTCTCCCAGGACATCTGTGGGAGGAGATTCTGTAGAAAACATGTACACTCGCCATCCCCACGGTGCAAATGCCATGGGAGCGTGCAAACCAGGGACAATTGAGAGAGAATTAAGGAAGCCATAGGAAAATGCTCAGTCATATGCACTGTCCAGACAGTGACTGTAAGTACATAAATCATGTGCATTATTTTCAGGATACCCGGGAGAATGAATGCAGAAGGAAACTTAGGAGCAGACTGCAGTTAAGCAAAGACTGTATTACATTGCTGAGCAAGTGAGAAGTAGCTTTTTGGGAATTGCTCATCTGAAAAATATGACAGTGTTGGGATGTAGGGGGAAAAAATGACAATTCAAAATACATCAACCTTTAAACAGCAGTAGAAATCTGAGTATGGCTTTATTGAGAGCCTTCCCACCCCCAAATGAAATTAGTTTCATGTGTTCACAGCCAGCGAGCCATGCATGCCTGTCTTTGTGGCTGATATATTTAGATTTTGTTCAGCACGTGCTTGGTGAAGTGATACTTGCCAAGTTAATTCAAGTTTGCTTGGATAAGAGCTTAGTCATGTGGCTCTCAAACTGGCTGCAACTGATTAATAATAAATGTCAGGATTTTAAAATAATGAGTGAAACACCAGAAATGTAGAGAGATGGCTGACTTCTGACACAATCTCTCTCCTTTCAGAGCAGGGTCTCTCTGTTCCACCCTTGCCAAGGAGGTGGGGAGGCTGCTGGGTATGAGATGGCTGGGGAAGAACCATCATTCCGTGAGCTCATCTTGCCCTGTGGGTATGTGCACATGTGTAGAGATCATGCCGTGTTTTCAGTGGTTTAGTTTCCTGGGTTCTGATACTGCCTTTGCTGGGCCCCTTTTCCACACTGGTTGGTACAATATGAGTATCTGGCGCCAAACATCCATTGGCCTAGAGCTTCCCCAAAGCTTCCAGAATACTCTGGGGATAGTTCCCTTCCCAAAGCTAAGATAAAACTATGGTCAGCCAAGCAGTATGCAATGAATAGCCCTGGCCACTCCTCAGTTCTGCCTTCATCATCCTTTTATTTTGGCCATGATGGTTTATTTTTTGAGCCCATTGCTTCATGTGCAGCAAGTGAATTCATGATTTAATGAATTAATTCAACAAAGATTATTTTTATGACATGTAGGGGAGACAAAGACAAGTGAGATAAGAAGTTCACGGTCTAGAGGAGCAAGAACAGAATTATTATGCAGGGAGACACAAGCAAATTACACAGCATGCCTTAAAGACCCAGAGGACTGGTGCTGACCCCAGCCAGGACAGGATATAAAAGGGTCGGGGTAGTTTTCTGGAGAGGGGGTGATGCATGAAGTGAGTTCTGATGAAGATGCATTCATTTGATTGATTCATCAAATCTCTAGCACTTATTAATCACCTGGCATTTGACTCATTGCTGAGGAAATATCAATAAACAAGAATAGATGTATTAATAGCGCAGCCCACCCAGATAAACAAACAGAAAGGGAATTTCTTTGATTTCTAAAATCTATTGCTTTAACACCTGCTCTCTACTTGCGGGGGTGGAAGGTGGGGAATAAACTTACCATTTAAAGGTTACCATTGCTTTCAGTTTGAAACAGTCACTTGTAGGTAAATGAGGTTTCTTTTGAGTACTTGATCAGCCTTTCAGAGATTTTTTTCCACTCCTAACCTCTCTATTTTCTTTCTTGGCATGAAGCCTCTGGGCACCCAGGAGTTTGTTTAACCTCTTGGAGTGGAGGTGGGGAGTGAGCCTGGTCTAAATGGGTGTTGTTTTCTGTTGACTCTGACTGCCCTTCAGCTTCTGTTGTCACTTCCTCTACTGTGGACACAACATGCACTATTTGGTCTCGGCACAGAGAAGGTGTGATGATCATGCTTCAGGAGTTCAAGTCTTTCCTCTTGTTGAATGGGCATCCCCTTAGCTCTTGCTGGTGCCGGGCATCCTCTGAGTCCTAATTAGAACTCCTCTAGATGATGACTCCCTTAAATTATGACTCTTGCCCCCCTTGCAATGTGAACATTTCAACTTCAGCAAGCTCTCAGCCTCCACCATCAGCTACCTTCTTTGCCCTTGTCCATTCCTTCCCCTTTCAGTATTTTGAAACTTTTAAGTTTATTCTGTTTAACATGGGAGCCCAGGGATACTTGGGGGCACAACTGTCCTCTGCTGTGTAGCTTTTCCATGTTTACTAGTGAATGATAAGTGGGGCTCAGAATCCTTCTGATGTTAGCATCCTTTCAACCTATCTGAGATTTCTATCTTCTTGATCACTTTCCTTGGTAGAGGGTGCCAGCTCTTTCCTCCAACAAGAAGTTCTTTACTTCTTCCAGGACAAAGTGCAGACTCCTTTATGTTATACCCTGATTTCTCCCTTCCCCATCTTTTTCTGAGATAGGATCTTACTCTGTCCTGTATTCTGTCTATGTTCTGAGGTAAAATTATATGTTAGATTACTAAGCTTTGTTCTTGGTCATATAAGAAGACACTTCTGAAAATTAGAAAACTCTTTTTACTCTGAATAAATCCTCGTTTTAAAGATGATTATGTCACTCTGGCCTCAGAAATTGACATTAGAGGGAAAAATCTGGACATGTTTTTTGTTCATTGCATTTCTGCAGTATCAATTCTAATTATCCCCTGAGTATTATATTATCTCAGGATTAATGGAGGAGAGCTTTCATATAAAAAGGAAGAATAACAGAGCATATTAACACACTGTGCAAATTATTTCGCCCCCAACCCAGATACCAGAAATCACATGTTTATTTATATTTATACTCATATATTTTAAAACATATTTGTATGTAGTAATTAGTTTATTTGATTTCATTGAATTTATACTTAGTCTAGAGAGAGTAAACATATAATCCCTGACACTGGTAAAAGCGATTACCATAATGTAAAAAAATAACATGATTGAGAATGACTTAGTAGAGAGTTGGGATGGGGTTTCCATTTAGACTGCCTTTGTGTTATTATTGGCATTTTAGTCTCCATATACTTAATACTGACGAAGTAAGTTATCATTTTGTAAACATATTATTACTTTTTTTACACAATTACCTTTCTTGTACTCTTTATTTATTCATGTGTGTTAGTGTTTCCAGGGGTTATTTTCCTTATGCCTACAGAATTATTTTTAATATTCTTTTGGATTGGGTCTGATGGTGATAAATTCTTTGGTTTCTTTGTCTCAAAATTATTTATATCATCTTCATGTGGAGGAATTTTCTCTGGGTATGGAATTCTGGATTGTTAGACATTTTCTTTTAGCAGTTAAATATGTTATTCCATTGTCTTTTGCTTCCATAATTTCTGATAAAAAGTCAGTTAAATTCCTTACATAGCTGTATTTTAGAAATGTATTTATTTCTCTGGCTTCTTTTAAAGTGTTCTTTTTTTGTATTCAAAAGGTTGAGGGACATGGGATATCTTCACATTTTGGCTTTTGTGGATCTTTCCAAATTGAGTGGTGTTGGTGCCAAATTTTTATGTTTAAATTTGAATTAAATATGTTCTATTTTTGTGCAAGAAAGTTTTACCCCCAGTTTTGTTATGTTGTTTTTATCTATTATGGTAAAATGTAAATAACATAAAATTTATCATTTAGCCATTTTAAGTGTGACAGTAAGTTCTGTGGCATTAAGTACATTCATAGCACAGCCCCAAAGCAATACACTGTGCAAATTATTTTCCCCCAACCCAGATGATTAATAATTCATTCATTTATTATTAAATTAACACACTTATTGATTTAACAAATTAATAAATGTATTTATTTATAATACATTTAATTATAGATTTAATGAATTAATAAATGTCTTGATTCATTATTAGATCAATACATTTATTCATTAAATTAGTAAATGGGACTTGATTAAATTAAAACCTTCTGTACAGCCCAGGAAACAATCATTAGACTGAATAGAAATCCTACTTAACAGGACAAAATATTTTCATGTTATATATCTGATAAAATGCTAATAACCAGAATCTACAAAGAACTCAAGCAAATCAACCAAAATAAACAAAGAAAAAAATTAACAATCCCATAAAAAAGTGGGCAAAAGACATGAGGATAAGCTTTTAAAAAGAAGATAGACTAATGGTCAATAAACATACAAAAACATGTTCAACATGCCTAATCATCAGGGAAATGCAAATCAAAATCACAGTGAGATATCACCTAACTCCAGTGAGAATGGCTTTTACCAAAAAATCCCCAAACAATAACTGCTGGCATGAATATAGAAAGGAAGGAACTCTTATACACTGTTGATGGGACTATAAAGAACTATAACTTTATGGGAAATAGTATAGAGATACCTTAAAAAAATTAAAGTAGACTTACCATTTGATCCAGCAATCCCACTATTGAGTATTTGCCTGAAGTAAAAAAGGGTATTTTATCAAAAAGACACTTGTCCTTGAATGTTTATTGCAGCACAATTCACAATGGCAAAGATGTGGAATCAACCCAAGAGCCCATCAATACATGAGGGTATTAATTAAATGCATTATGTGTATACCAAAGAGTACTACTCAGCCATTTTAAAAAATGATGAACTAATACCTTTTGTACCAACCAGGATGGAACTGGAGACAACTCCTAAGTGAAGTATTGCAAGAACAGAAAGTAAACACTTCATGTTCTCACTATTAAATCAGAAGTAATTGATCAACACTCATGTAAATGTATGGATGTAAAATTCAATGGAAATCAAGCAAATCAGGTAGAAATGGGAGAAATCACTCATAATGGGTATAATGCACACTATCTGGGTGGTGGGCACACTGATATCTTTGATTCAAACTGTACACAAACAATTTTTACAGTCAAACATTTGTACCTCAAAATACACATATTCAAAAATTTAAAAAATAAAAAAAATTCTGGAAGTGTTCCAAGGATATATAAGCCTTTCTTTCCTAGTGCTCTGAGATTTGTCTTTCTCATTATCTACCAGTGCCTATACACTTGGTTTGGAAACACGTCTAAACTTTCAGTTAGATAAATTGTTGTTTATCTAAAGTTGTCCATTAAGTTGTAGGCTGAGATTCTCATAGCCAGAATTTCCTAACCTTTACTTGTATGACATGTGTGTACCATGTAGGTTTTCTCTTGATGCGTACATTACTCCTACTATTATTTATGAAATAATACCTTTTAAAAATTGAATTTAAAAGTGTTCCCTTTTCTCCACATCCATGCCAGCATCTCTGGTTTTGGGATTTTGTTATGTGGGCTAATCTTACTGGAGTTAGATGATATCTCAAGGTAGTTTTGATTTGCATTTCTCTGATGATTAAGGATGGTGAGCATTTTTTCATGT